>WSXT02198359.1:0-18992 GCA_011762715.2 Neuroterus valhalla
GGGGGGAGGGGGGGATACAGGGCTGGTTAGTTTGATGGAGGAAAAAGAGTTCTTTTTATTGAATGGGAGGTCGCAGAGTGACAGCCCAGCCAGATTCATATATGTCAATTCTGGAGGTAAAAGTATAAATGATTTGATCTGATGTAATACTGAGGCACTGAGGCTACTTGGCGATTTAAAAGTCGATCATTCTATTGCTTCATCGGATCACTTTCCAGGCTTGTTTTGTCTTGTTATTCTACTGATTTAAAAGAATACTCATATAATGTATGTAAAAATTAAAAAACAATTTCAACACATGTAAGGTGGAATGAGAATAACCAGGCTACCTTCGTACAAAAACTACATGTATCGATTAGGCTCATCGTCAATCTTGCTAACTCAGATTTTGATTACCTTGACACAAATATCATATAAGCCACAATGGACTTTACGGAAAAATCTGATATGTGCAGCGAAACAAAATTCTTAAACCATAGGCAACTAAAGCGCGATGAACCCTGGTTTGACTTAGATTGCCGGCACGCCAAGAGATTCTTATCCGATTCCTTGAAGAAAGGCTAGTACTGTTCCTTTCTCTGATGAAACAAAAATATCCTATATTGTAGCTAAAAAGAGTGAACAAGCCCTGATCGCGGATGAAAAATCTAAATTCGAAAATGACATCCTTGCCGATCTAGAAAAGATTAACGATAGTTGGGTTTTTTGGGGCACTGTGAATAAATCCAGAGGCTTGAAGGGAGAATCCGTGTGAGTTCTTTCCGCCAAAGACTAGAAAAATTTCTATTATCTAACACTCCCTCTGAGACGTTTGTCACCAGCTTGTTTCAGTTGTTCCACATATGTACGTCACCCTCTATTCGACGATGATATCACTTCTCAAGAAATCCTTGATTCAATAAACAAATGTACATCTAATGAAGCTCCAGGTCCCGACATGATCACTAATTGTTTCCATAAAAAATTTGCCACAAAATGGGTTCCTTTATCTCGAAACTTTATTCAATAGAATACTTCATAATGAATACATTCCAGTAGACTGGACCAAATCCGTAACACAGATGGTCCAAAAAAACACGACCCTACGAATCTTAATTATCGCCCAAGCGCTCTCTTAAATTCGCTTCTGAAAATTTTCACTCAAATTTTGCTATTTAGGTTGAAAATATGGGAATCCTTATGTCACATAATTCCGGGAGCTCAAGAGGGTTCTGTCGTGGTAGAGGGTGCATCGATAATATATTCACACTCAATGGTATTTCACAAATTTATTTACAAAAGAAGAAAAGGCATTTCCATGCCATAAGTGTAGATTCTTCGCATGCTTTCCCATCTGTGAAACATCCTCTTATCTGGGCTCAGCTCTACAATCTTGGGGTAAGCTAAAAAATCATTAGAATCTTACAAAGCTTATATTAAAGAGCTTCAACCCGTGTTAAGACAGGGGGCGGACTCTCAGAGGAAGTGACCGTTACATCAGACATAGAGATATTTTCCAGAGATAAGGGTTTGGTCGTACTTTATATACGACATAATCTTGCTGATATATGCGAACGATTTGGTTTTTTCTGCTGATACGGAAATGGATGCGATCAGAAAGCTAAAAGTCCTTCAGGAATATTGTGCAATTAATAAGCTTACGGTTAACAAAATAAAAACAAAATATACTATCTTTAAAAAGGTCAGAATCAGCGATGAGCTCTTAGGCCTAAAATACGAGGATAGTCCCCTAGAATTTGCGCCGATATTTGATTACCTTGGTACTGCTTTTCCAAGGGTTCGTGTATCTAAGCGAGCTACTTACGGCTGAATTAGCCCTACTTACAGTAGGGCTAATTTAGCCTATGCTTCTGCGATTAGTATATTAATCCGTTCTAAATGTTCCTCGTAGCCATCGATGGCTAAAATCCAAGATTTCCTTATCAAGAGTACGTTACTATATGAGTCCCATATCTATGGTCTCAACAACCTAGACGTCTTCGAGAAAGCACAAGCACGTTTCTTCAAAAATTTGTTCCACCTATCCAGACAACACACCTGACTTTTCAGTCGGATTGGAACTAGGATAAACTTGCGTTTCCCATCATATAATGAAGATGGCTCTCAAGTCGGCGGCTCGGGTCTTCGAAATGGAAGACTTGCGTTATCCTAAGTTATGTATGCAAAATTTAGCTAAGACTACTTGCGCTTGGAATCACAAATACAACTAGCTAGGCCAACTCATGAGATGTTTGGAGTCAGCAGGGATTAACCTGAATTTGCTCGAACTTAACGGTGCCAGATTAAATGAAGAAATCAACACGATTGTTGTTAGATTCCGCGATTCTCTCTCCTTCAAGATATGATCAGATTGGAAAAAAGTAATTTCAGTTTGATGTACAGCAAACTTCTTGTAAACTACACATAACCAGCGCATTATTTGCTTATGAGGTTGCCTTTTTAATATAAACGCACTTTCGCACAAAACTTAGAACTGCTTCTAAATATACTATACAATTTTAGAGTCCCTAACAGCTGCAATCGCCGATGACGTTTGCGCCTATTACAATGAGAATAAATTCCTCACCGAAAAAAAAGGATGTTGCAAGAACTCGCGTGGAAGTAAGGATCTAGTCACCATTGACGATGTGGCCATGACGGAAGCTAGAAAAGATCAAAGAAACTTGCACGTTTCTTACATTGACTACAAGCAAGCGGTAGCTGCTGTGACAGCGGCGTCACTTCTTCCCTGGAAACCCTTTGAAAAAAGGGTTTCCAGAGAATTACCATAACTCCGTTATATATTTATATTTATTTAAGAACAAACGCTACTTTTTCATAAAAATATGTACAATTAATAAATAATAACTTTAGTGTAATAAAATAATTGCTACAAACCTTCAAAAAAATCCAAAATTTCTCAAATTCTTACCATGAAAAAGGTATATAACCCCTTAGGACCCCTCAAATCCAAAACAAGGGTTGATGGATTGCGTGCGTTCGGTTGCATTTCAACAACTGGCGTTGTCGTCCTGGAGGAGGCTCTCGAACACGATTGTGTGTTCGGTCACAACGGGATTCTACTTTGAATAATAATAACACACGACTTCAAACAATTATGAAGGCGTCACATTGAATTTTGACAAACGTAAGTTATATGATGTGTATTTCATACAGAACGTAGAAACGAAATTGACAGACTCTTCAGCGTCTTCTGTCCAAATCAAACAACAAGTGTGAACTGACGACGCTATTGATAATATTTCGAATAGAAATTATTTAAAATGTCCGATGTAACGTGAAGTTACAGCAGACGTTATATAATCCTATCCCCGAACTGGACCAAAAGGTTTGAGACCCGATAAACAGCAATAGGGGCCGACAAGTCCCGAAATCCTGATAATCAGGACGTCGATACCGATCGACAGTCGCTACAAAACCGCGTCACTTGAATAAGAGATCCCGTATAAAAGTACCACGTGTTTGTCCTCCAAGAGTGAAGTTGCTGTCCCGACGAAGACCGAGATTATCGACGCCGACGCCAAGATCACCGATTACCATCCAATAGCAGAGTATCTATCCCGGGCAGGTGCCCCAACCCTGTAAGTGAAATGAATAAACCTCGTTTTCTCGATCCATTAGTATTTTTACTGACTCTACCTATCTTGGCTTCCCTTTTTCCAAATTACCCTCAGATATAAACAATTTCCGGGCAGTTGGCTACACTGAACACAACAATATCATCAACATGCTTGTCCACTTAACCGAAATTGGCACACATCCTTTGCAACCAAGATCCATAGTATTGTAGGCTTAGGCATGAAGTGAAGACGATATAGAGGAATGTGAAACATGCATCTATCTATCTTATTGTGATATCGACAGAAAGGTACTCGCATCAGCTCAAAAAGCATTTTTATTGAATACATGTGGCATTGTAAGGAATTCTCTTGACCATCAGGAAGTTTGCGACTATGAAAGCATCTAGAGGTTATCTATGTTGCCTTCAACACACTGTTCTGCTGTTTGACGACAACGCCGTTACACGTCGAACTCAAAACTATACAATTAGCCTAATATTATTCCTTACAAAACATCATCGCAATGAATTTTAAAACGGAAAGAAAAAAAGTAAATAATAATAGATTTTCATTATGTTCCATGAAATATAAACATAAGATAGCAGATTGAGATAGTTAAGTGGACATAAAAGGCCGAGGTTCAACTGAAAACTGCTTTGCAATAGGTTTTTTAGTGGATTCCAACTTGAATTTGATATTAACATTGTTTCTTTTGCATGTGGAGACATAAAAATTTACTATCAGGAGTTGATGCCCATTTTCTCCGAAAATTGTTTTAATTTCTGCACTTATTTTACAACTGTTTTATCTGTATTATAGATTCTCTCATCTGTTCACTATATTTTTCCAAATCTTCTGGTCTCAAACTCTCTAAGGAATAGGAAATTTATTTGAGGAAAAATAACCTTCAATACAAGGATGTTATGGTAACGGTGGAAAATAAAATGCAATTCGCTTATTTCAACGTGATTCATTTGACCGCTTCTAGATAACATTTATAGTATCGAATAGCAAGTGAATTTATGGGTCACATTGAATGTGCTACACATGTTCCTGAATAATTTATTTTCCATACAGATTCCAAATCCAGTTTGAAAATTATCCTAGAACTTTATGCTTCGGAGAAAAAAGCGATCGAGTTCGCTATTCGAAACCTTGAAGGCCTGAATTATTCCCAAAAATCAAATTTCATCGATCATGGTAAAATTATCCGTAAAAAAGAGAAGGAATTTCAACTCTGCTGGGATCCGAACTCACGTAGGCTTTTGGTTAGTGGATAGTTAGAACGGAATCTCCTGTTAAAACTGAAAATTATGACTGAAATGAGAATTTTAAATGATAAGTAGATTGAATGTAGCTGACGGAGATTGTAAAGAGATTGGCTCTTTTTGAAGAACACATTTTTGACAGCAAAGGACACTATCAATTTCGATGTAAGTCGGGTGCTTCTCTGAGCAGCAGTGTCCCGTCAGCACTTCTACTACTACTTTTGCGCATCCTTCCAGAGTTAAGGAGTGTTTTAGACTTTTCTTATCATGTTTTTTTGATGAACCTTTTAGAGTGTATTATTCCTTTAGCCATACTACAATACCTGATAAGTTTCTCCAGGTGCCACCTTTAAATGGCAAGCTTGACCGATACTCATGATGCTCCGCTGTACGGTTCAGTTCCGTTTGGAGCTTTTGTAGTCCCTATAGGGCAGCCTGACAATCAGAACATTTGTAAACTTAGTAATCAACGAACACACGTTTACGAATTTTCTCTATACAGACCTAGATAGCCACGATTTTTTCTTGAAATAGGGCAGGAAACTTACCTAGTGTGATTATTGACTCATTACTAAGTGTCATTCCAATGATTCCATCCCCTCAGCCCGCCTTTGACCTTGCGGGTAAGAGGGTCTGTATCAAAGGTTTCTGCTGCATATGGTTTCCCAACAAGATAAGCAGTCGCAGACAATAGTCTATGGCGAAGGCTGTGTGGCACTAGGGTGTGGTGTCTTGAACAGTATCTCGAGTGTATCAGATCGCCTCTTAGAGTACTCCGACCTTACGTCTGCATTCGGATTTCTGCGGTGGTGGACCCTATACTTCCTTATCTACTCGTGGGATTCAAAATGGAGTCTATGTTTTTGCAGGAGAGCAGATGTGAATATTTGTATGGTGGGGAGTTGAATGTATTCGAGAAACTCGACACATCGGACAGGAATGGCCAGTCAGAGGTGAGATACGAGATAAGGATCAGGGAGTATACGGACAGCCAACGGGGAACCAACATTAGGTCTGTAGGATGTCATCGAAGATATGGAAGAGTTCCTCAAAACGAAGGAAAACATGTTCCTTGGTATCAAGAAAGGTTCGCGGAAAGCAGAAAGAGAGCTACTTCGCTTGGCATCTTAGTATCGGACTTGGGAAAAAGGCTTTCCTTGCACCCACACAAGGGAAGAGGGCTTCCGCTTCCAGTGCTACGGACACATGGCTGCAGCCTGAACCAGTCCCGACAGGAAGGCTTTTTGCGGCGAAAATCGACACAGGTCAGTAGAATGTACAATTAATCCTTACTGATACTGTACAGTAAACCCCTGCCAAGATGTAGAAGGCTGACGGGACCGATGCGCGACATTCTCTCACCTCTTCTACAAAAAATATATAACATATCCTAGCCCCAGATCTAAGGGAGTCTTTGAATCCGTCTGTGTACCAGACAAGTCTTCTCGTTGTGATTAAATTACTCCTATGTTCATCATGCCGGTTTTTCCTTTTTAGGAACATCAACCTGAAGAGCTTCATGAATGCAGCTGTGATGATTCTTGACTCGTAGAGATTTCGACTGTTAAACATTGGTGGACGCGGTCAGCGCTCAGATGGGTGACAGTTCGAGATTCTCGATCAATCGTGTTTTTACTACGTTTAACTAATGTCGAGCGGGAGGTTTGATGCCCAGGATAGGCGTGGACACTCGATGCTATCGAGATTCTACATCCAAAATCATTTTTCCGTAAACCGATTCGCTCGGGAATTTTGGTTTTCCGCAGATGGTAGAGATTTTAGAGGCTGCAAAAACCAACAGGATTAAGTACGTCAGCATTGCTTGGAAGCTTATCGAAAGGGTTAGGGTAATTAGAGTTTTGGAAAGGGATTTGTGTTGAACGGTTTAATGCCCGACGATCTCACGTGGGGGGAGGGGGAGGGGGGGGGGATATTGACATGTAAAAAGCTAAGAAGGGTATACATTGAGTGACAATAGAATTTACAACAGGCAAAGTGAGTCCAGAATATGCATATAAACTCAAGATTCACGAAATATTTGGAAGTCCGGGGGACCTCAAATGATAGATGTACAGAAGTTAAAACTCTCCTTAACCCTGTAAGATGTTAACGAAGGAACTTCTTTGTATAATTTCCTGCAGATCGTTATGCCCCTGTAAAGCGGAATACATTATGGATACTCACATATGATTTGTAGAATAAAATATTTCTATATTTGAAGGGAAAAATTTTTTGATTCTTCTGAAGAGACTTCAGTCTTACAATTATAGAGCTACTGGAAAAATTAGTGCATCTAAACCTTAATTGGATCTTTGAGGCACTAATTTATTAGTATTTTAGGTATGCGAACTTGAATAAGGACGGGAAGGCCACTTGATATCATTATGAGTTTGTAAAAATTGAGGGATAGATTCTTAATGAGCCATTTGGAGAGCGAACTTGCAAAGAAGGAAGCTTTGATTGAATTAAGTTTTTTCTGAAAGGACGAAAGTTTTGGTAAATTTTCAAGAATAACACATGTGCAGTTTATCGAAATGATCACTCAAGGAAAAAAACATCGTGGTGTCATAACTCTCATAACCTCACAAGCCAGTCTAGGCCTTATGACCTGGGCCATCGGATTTGTTCGGCTGATCAGCCCCCTCCTCGGTCAAATGATAATACTTGGAATGAGGGAAGTGAACCTGCACGAGGTATTCAAAGATTTCGTTAACCTTCTCTGTTATGTCACCTGTTGGCAGCACCAATTCTCTCACTTGTGGTGAGGGTTTTTCTTTCAGACATTATTTTTCTAAAGATTCCACAAACATATTTTGACGATAAAGATCTGGAACGAAAGTATTCATTTATAAATCACGTTTAAAAAAAAAAGATTTAATACTTAAAAACACCGAACAATACACAACCAGAGCAGTTCAAATAGAGCAAGTTATCTCCGGAATCGACTGTTCTAAAACGTACTTATTAGGTTAAGTGTTCTTAGAGCAATCAATATATGCTTATGACACCAAATAATCTGTAAATAAGAATCATTACCGAACTCTCGAACATCATTTTTGAGAACTAGAAAAGCAAATTATTAAATTGATACATAAATATAAATAAAATTATTGTAATTTGAGAAAAGCCTAGAATTTTCATATCATAGGTAAAGCGTCTGTTGAAGTTTAGTTTATGTTTTACAATGATTGGTATCCTTGTTAACAACATTCCTTTCGGGTTCTTCCATTCTCTGCTCTAATTGTGTACCTCTTCGTACAATATAGCAAGTTTCAAAGTTTCAACATTTGACTTCATATACTACTAATGAACTACTTATATGCTAGCAATCTTATTGAAAAATCTTGGATGCCTTTGAGTATCAGGTTCTTGGTTCCTGGAGACTTACTAATAACCATAGCTTTGTACTTTCCGAGTTTGTGTTTGGTGAATCTGTTATCATGTTCATATTCTCTGCGTCACGAGTCTGTAGCCTCGGCTGGAATTGGCACTTTTGTTCGCGGAAGGCGTGCCTTGGAAGAGTTTTGAGCCATAAATGGAAACTGGGTGTTTGGGATGCTAGAGGTGTGAATGGTTCAAAGGAAGGAATTGCGGAATACAATACACGTAAGAGAACTAGAAATTGTGTCTGTACCACAGACAAAACAAACATTGGATGAAAAAGATAGAGAATGAGCTCGAACTTAGTTCAGAAGCACATATTAAATGACATTCTAGCTAATAAGTCGATCTGGTCATGAACGAGAAACTAGAATAACATATAAAAAGTGTGAATGTGTGTCTTTTCGATTACTACGGGTTAGAATGAAAGTGAGAATCAGCAGACTATTCATTACAGAAAGCTACGCTCAAGTTAATGAAGACAGTAGAGAGTTGGAATATTCCTCCTGAGACTTGTTTGATGAATTTCTAGCACATTGCGATCCTGGAGAAAGGATGATCCTATTCGGAGGTATGAATGTATGGGTTAGTCTTTAACGTGAAGGTACGGAAAGGGTACTTGGTCATTGCAGGGACCCAAGAGCAAACGTTAATGGGGTTATATTCGTTGTAGCGGATAAGAGACCAAGAGGACTATTAAGAGATGCAAGGGGTATGAGAGGCTATGAATTTGGAACGGATCACTTCCTTTTCAAGGATAAAGCTGGAGAAGAATTCATATTAAGTTGAAGCAAATGCGGGTTGAAACGAAGAATCCACAGAAGTCAGAAGTAAAAATCGTATACTGTGAAAACATCAATAAATATTTATGCAATCAACGACGGCTATACAGAAGATGAAATATCGAACACTTTGGTAGTATATGGTGGAGGAAGAAGCAATATAGACGACATAATATCCATAAAAAAAACTGAAGAATGTCGAGGCTCCTTATGTGAATGATACCAACGCTGGGTTGCTTGAAAGTGGTTGCGGATACTTATTTGTGCGGCTAAGTGAATTTATGAATATGTGCGATGTGAACCCTGAAGTTTCAAATCATCAGAGAAAGGGATTATCGCTTGAATCTACAAGGAAAGGGGTGGTTGAGGTGACTGTACAAATTTATGAGCAATAGGCAAACTAAAAGCCATGAGTATAATATTTACCAAAATACTTATTGATAAGCTCATGCAAATAACTGGAGAAAGGAGCCAAGTCTTCAAATAGAATTGAGTGAATAGTATTCTGGAATCAATGAGAACAATATAAGATGATAGTACAGCCAGTTTAAGAGTAAATAGGCAAATGAGTGCTTGGTTTGATATAAGGCAAGGTATGAGGCAAGGATTCGCTATGTTCTCATTGATTTTTGACACACACACATAGACAAATTTCTGAGAATGATTTTTTTAGGCCTTGATTTTGAGAAGATGATGAGCAGACTTAATACCATCATAAGAATATAGGTCTTTAGATTAACGCGAATAAAATATAAGTTATTGTGTTTGGAAGAAAAAATATGGAAAACGAATAATAAAACAAGTGTATCTAGGTAAAAATGATTGTAGTGTTAAGAGAAGTAGACTGAAGAAGGAATTATTAGAATGTATGAATACGACTCCAATCAAAAAACAATAAAAAGTCATGGAAACGCAAGGAATCGCATAAAAAGATGTAAGGGTAAGAACCGGAAAAGTCAGGTGGGATTTGGCCTAATAGTACAGTGAAGAATCATAATGATACTAGCGCAATTCTCTGATTTCATAAGTAGGTTGTGTTTGTTCCAGAACATTCCACAAACGGATTTCTATTATTCTTGCAATATTGACTTTCCTCAGTGATGTGCACATAATTTGAAACGCGCTATACTGGATTCACCAGGGCCGAATTGAGGGCAGGGCCGACGGAGCATCGGCCTGGGTCCCCCACTTTTTGGGGGCCCCCAAAAAAACGCGAACAAATAGGTTTTCTTAATTTTTAAGGATTGCAGTTGAAAAAAATTTTGTGAAAGTGATTCGAAATGATGATTCGAATTAATTTGTGAACGGAAAAGTGCACCCACCCATTGATCGGTCCTGGGGATCCCACATTCTTTATCCGTCCCTGGGATTCACAGTCAATCGTGGTCACCTCAGGAGAGAAATCAACTGATATTACACCTCATCAGCTACACCCATCATCCAAATGTCTGCACTAGTATTAGAGCTAATCTACGGAACGACCGGAACTCAAACGCTTATCCTGGCAGCGCTGAGGTTTAGAGGCGAGGGTGCTAACCACTAGAATGCATATCTGGAAAAAGCGAGATTTCTTCATAGCGCAATCAAACAACCAAAATATCCTGTGGTTAATTGAGTTTTCGATGGAAAAAATTAAAAGTTTTTGATGTCAAGTCAGCAAATTGGTTACCAACTATCAAAAAGACTTCATCAATATATCGCGTAAACTCGGTCCCTACTTAGAGTGAAGAATCAAATTTCCCTGTCCAAAGAAGAGGCAAGTTCAAATCTGGTCGCAATGAGGACGCCCAAGAACTTCCGCGAGTAGCGACGACTTGGAAGCTGGAGCAAGAACGACCAGGACGGATGAAAGTTCTTGGTTAATGGCGTGGAAGCCTCACCGAGGATTCCGCTGAGCAGCCTTAATCAGGTAGCAAACAATTTTCGAAACACATTTTTTAAGTCAAAATGTGAACTGCCGTGTCAAAGACTATATTACCAGGGTATGGTGGAACGGTGGCTTGTGATACCGGGCATCTCCCAATGTGAGCATCCTTAGTTCTTAATGCGGGAAATGTGGAGCTAGACTATTTTCCTTCAGAAAAAAAAAACCGAAACAAACAGAGGAGGGTCTTTCATGATCTTATCTGAAAACACATTTCATTTCCAGGAGGTCGAAATTAATTGGTTAACTCATGCAAAATGCTCTCAAAATTGTTGAATATTAGTTTAAGGACCGGACAAGAAGTTCGATTCCTCTATATTAGATGGGTATCGGCATGACATATGTATCCCTAAGCTTACCTGAAAACTACATGTTGATGCGATAATTTAAAATGCTACAGCAACATTTGGGCATGCCAATGCGCCATTGGTGCGATTTCCATGACAAGAACCGGTTTGCCTAGTTTAAGGAATCAACTGAAGAGCCTACATAAAGTCTTTTGTCAAGTGATTACTGAAGGAGCAAGAACAACACCAAAAGCGGCATCAGAATTCACCTTGGGTACTCTTCCGTTGCGTTTTATAATTAGGAAGAGGGCAGCAGCCAAGGCTTACAGGATTCCCATAGAGAGAAGTCGTAAAGATTATGGGTCAAACGACTTGCATGACAGGATCAGAAGTGCATCAACAGGAGATGAAATCCTCTACATTCATTCTGATAACATGCTAGAGCAATACTCATCCATGACTCTTTTAAGGTGCTCTTTCCTAGAAAGAAGGATGAGATGATAAACTGAGAAGAAATAAATAATTTTTGCCGAGAGGGCTCGTCTGGTATGCAGACAGACCTGAAGACTCTTATTGCTCTACGACAGGGAGATTCAAAATAGGACATGATGCTAGACTGACAAAAGCATTGGACGAATTCCCCACTGTAGTTCAGGCAGAGATAGTGCCCATTTGAGCCTAGCTGCTTTAAAGTTCCCACCTAATGGGGAGGGGGGGTTACGCGAAACCTGATCTGGAATCGCCTCCAAGTACTCTTCGAAGTGTCTCGTGAAATTTAGTTCAATTCGGTCTGGGTTCCTGGACACGAAATATTGAAGGTAATAAGAAAACCCATATGCTAACGAAAAGTGCAGCCATAAAAGCCCTGAACGGACCTAGACCATTTTGCGGGGCAATAAATGACTCCTATAAGATTCGAATTCCCGTATCAGTTTAAAATAATAATAATAATAGCAATAATAATGTCTTCAAAAGTGGCCAGATGGTCGTGGGGGCTAAGGCATGCGCTTTGGACCCATGCCGGCTGGTTGTGGGTGCGATTCCCGCCTTGCACTCTGGAAGAACTTCGGCGGCCCACGCGGTGAACACTTCCCTAGCAAGGGAGTGTTCATCTCTGGAAAGTCGTGGTGCCGGTACCTCTTGAGAAAAAGGTTACTCTAAGAACTTGGGGATGAGGATCTTGGTGGTTCGGAACCCACCTTAAGCTGTAGGTCCCCCTTACTTACTACTAAGGTAGTGGTAGGGTGTGTGAAGGAATGGTGGAGAGGTTCGAGGAAAATGTAAACCCTCAGGGGACACATTGAATCAATCAATCAATGTCTTAAGATGATCATCTTGGAAGATTTTTTTGAACACTCTGCTTCAAGTCATTCTCATACAAAGTTGGATACTACTGATTACGAGGGAAACATATTTTAAATTTACCAATAGAACTTATATACAATCTGATGGTGTAGTCATGGGTTCTCTCATATCTGACTGTCAATTTTCTGCATATCTTTTTCATCAGGTTTCCGAACACTTATTTGCTTCCGAACTGGTACCACAAAACCCACTTAGTCTAATAGGAGTTGGAATTTATATTCTGTACACTCTTGGTAATAAAAAAGAGACATGATATTCAGGTTGATTGAAGGAAATTATTTAAAAGTCTTTGAGAAGCGAAAACGTCATATTTAAAGGCATCAAAGATCTGTTACGAAGATTGAAAACAACCAGGGCGTTATATAAAGTCGAATATTGGATATTAAAAGATTTTCGCATTATACAAAAAGATCGACAATCAGGACAAAGAATGAAAACACACGAGAGAAATGTAAGGAAGAAGTTCTCGATACCTAATTACTATTCAATTGAAGATATCTTGTAGACTCTTTGGAGAGTTTTTCAGAAAGTGTATGCAATCGCTTTTTTCCTCGTTTTTTTGTGATTGACTAATACAACGATTTCGGAATGTTATTACTATAAACATTAATTCTATTATACAAGTATTCTTGAATGTTATCTCTTCAAAATCTCCAACACATTCTGATTTATTATAAGCATGCTTTTCCAATTATATAATTCCAATTTTGGATGTTCACTGAAACTATTCAAAAGGTCCGAACTAGAGAAAATATGATTTGAATCGCCAAATGTGAGAACAGGAGATTAGAAAAAGTATATTATCACTTATAAAATGAAGATCTAAAAGTTGAAAATCGTACAGCGTTTGATGAGTTTGTTTTACGATCGTTTTGGTGATATTTGATGCGATTTCCATCCAAGACCCTCATTTTAGTCATCATTATCAGTTTCAACAGGATATTTCGTTTTTACCATCCGCAAACCAGAAATTTATCCGGGTTCAAATTCCGGCGGGGTTAGAAGTTGTTCCAATTTTGAACAGAATCCCCAAATAGCTACTTTTCAATAAGATCAACGTTTAATTTGAGGAATTGGTTTTTGTCATATAGGATCTGATATTTTTCATTATGATAGTTTGACTCCGGATTGCAAATCAGCGACCTCAAATAGCCTTATCTACTACAGTTGGTGGAATTCAAATCCGTAGAGATAAATCAGGCGTTACAGATTTCAAATCAAAATCTGAATCGCTTTTTCCAGAACCATTGAGCCCTAGATTAATCTTCAGGCTAGCAATAGAACATTTAGTAAAAATAAATACAATCATGTTTTGCCCACTCACCAGGATCCTCTAAGGAAAAAAATTTCTTCATTCTCCCTGGAGAATGAGATTCAAAGTTTTGTTCAATCTTCATTCGCAACAAAAGTAACATTACTCATATCTGGTGTAGAAACTGTTACTACAATCTCCAGTTTACAAAAAAATCGAGGAGAATAAGAAAACGACATATTTCTATTTCTTCATAAGACAGGAAGTCTGAGGAAAGATCAGGTAAACTCGTTATTCTTTTAGATTCTACATTGGAAAAGAGGATTGAAAAGAACGAAAAAAAACTTCGCAATTTGCAGTTCCAAAATAGGAAAGGGGACTGGTAACTTTATAATTTTTCATTTCTTTCATGGTCGAAGAAATGTGATAAATGATAAAAGAAATGTGCCTAAAATATGATAAACGATGGAATTTTTTCTCTATTTTTGTATGATAAGAACCTCCTGAACTTCGCCATGAGCCATAAAAAATCCTTCCATCCTTGAAAGAGAGCCCAAATTTCCATAATCAGAAATTTTGAATCTTACATTTATCACTTTTGATATTTTGGGGGAAGCAAACGTCAGCTTTGGCGACAAAGACTTATCTTTTATATTTATGTTGGAGTTTCCATGCATTTTCTTGACGTTAAACTGTTCGAGAAAGTTGCTAACCTGGGCCTACTTCACACATCTTCCAAACGACGGCGCGGCTTTTTAATGGAACGCTGTTTTACTAATCATCTTGTGCTTCCTTACCCTTGTCAGGAGGGCCAGATATCTTGTTTGAGGCCGACAGATTGGAAGACCAAATTCGTCAGAGGAGACGTTTGTATCCGCTTTGAAGAGCCTCCTTCAAACATGCTAAATCCCTAATGCGACTCTCAGGCATTCTACTATGGGTGGATAAACATGTAAGCTTTCTAACAGACCGCTGGTAAGTCTATGAAAAGTTGAATCAGACGCTTCGTCGTAATCAATCCAGGCCATTGACATATTGCTATAGTAGATCGCAGAGTTTTCGCTGGAGCTCCTGTCAACGAGCAGGTTCTCCAGGCAGCCTGCTACGCTTTTTTTTATACCAGTTGTCCATAAATCTTTCCCAACACAGGTCCTACTGTCAAAACAATACTGTCGTCAGGGATAGCTGTGAAGATCTTACACAGCGTAGGCAGACAAGTTGATGTCATTGTACTATATTGTTCCAGATTCCATTAATCGTAAATCTAAGGTGATTCGGTTGTAGGCAAGAAAAGCACATTTTTCACAATGTGACTCGAAAAACTCCACTTTATCAACTCTAGGGTCCCAGAAGATTACATATTTCTATTACCACGACAAAATCACAAAGTGATCGTTCGAACAGTCTTTAAGCAATCGCTAAGTAACGATCGCGATTTTACTCGGAGCTCGGCAGTACTCTTACTGACCTTTGTCACTTTATTAGATACTCACACACATAATCAAAAATTCAGATCACGTACAAATCATAAACAAACCTCACGCATTCTTACATTCTTCCAACATACCGCCCGCTTCGTGCTAAAAATGTGAACGACAAAAAACGTAAGAAATCGCTGATTTAGTGTGCCGCCCGCAGTGCAATGTATTTAGTATGTGATTAAAAGTTCTTTGGAGTTTTGATTGAATCTTTATTGTCTTCCGATACCTTGACAATATTTAGTACAATAAGCAGAGTAGAATAAGTGAAAAAAGGAAAAAATAGAATAACAGAATAGTTGCTACTCGAAATAACATACATATTTTATAAGACTTTAGTGGTTGTACCATCAGTCCATTCAGCAGCCTCCACCGTTGTGATAGGGAGTAAGCAAAGTTTTGAAATTGGTCTGTCGAATCCTGAAGTAGCAGTTTTAAAGCAAACAGTACGAATAAGACCGTCTTTTCCTAGGTAGCAGTTGAGGATTCGCCCCAGTTGCCATTTAGAGGGAGGAGGCGCGTCATGCCTGATAAGTACCATGTCACCCAATTTAATATTTGGATTCCGTTGTTTCCATTTGTATCGTTGCTGTAGAGCATGTAAAAATTCTACGTTCCACCGTCGCCAAAAAACTCCAGTTATACGCTGGACTATTTGCCATCTTTTCAACCTATTTTCAGGTATGAACTCTACTGAAGGCTCTGGAGGATTTGTAAGTGGAGCTCCTATCAAAAAATACCCTGGAGTAAGATACGAGAAATCATTGGGATTGTCTGAATGAGGCCCAATAGGTCTGGAGTTCAGACAAGCTTCGATGCGAGCTTAAGTTGTAGCAAACTCTTTGAACGTTGAAATATGTGATCCAACACATCTACGTAAATGATATTTTAAACTCTTCACCCCGCTTCCTGAAGACCTCCAAATTTAGGAGCGGCTGGTGGAATGAAGTGCCACGTGGTTCCATCATTTGATAAAAAACCATTGAGATCAGGGTCTCGTTGTAGTTGAGCCACGTTCTCTCTCAATCCTCGATCAGCACCCTGAAAAGTCGTACCGTTATCGCTGTAAAGGTGAGCTGGCATCCCTCTACGAGCGATGAAGCGCTTATTTGCCACTAAGAAACCTTGAGATGTATAATCAGAAACTATTTCTAGGTGAATAGCTCTGGTCACACAACAAACAAAAAGAGCTACGTAGCCCTTGTAACTTCTTTGTCCTCTACCACGAGCCAAGCGGATCTGGAACGGTCCGGCATAGTCCACCCCGCTGTGTGTGAATGGCCTACAGTTTACAGTGCGAAAAGAAGACAGGCTACCCATTAATTGTTGAACACTCGAACCACGTTGACGCACACAGGTCACACAACGACGTATCAGGACCTTCACCAAATTTCTGCCTCCGAGAATCCAGGATCCCTGGCGTAGAGTGTACAATGTAAGCTGAATGCGACCGTACATCGATCGCAAGTGTGCATGTCGCGTAATAAGAACAGAAATGTAATTATTAGTGGGTAAAATCACGGGATGCTTTTCATCATAACTAATAGAAGCCTGATGCAGACGAACACCTAGTCTTAGGACACCAGATCCATCCAGAAATGGATTTAATGTCTTCGAAGGAGAGCTTTTGGAAATCGTTTCACCCCCTTTTAGGTTGCGAATTTCTGAAGGAAAAGCGGTACTTTTTACCGGCAAAATCCACCATTCACGGGCTTCTTTAATTTCAACGGATGAAAGAGCAAGTACTTAAGTTGTCCTTTTAGAATCAGGCAACTTTTCTCGTTTTCTACGTAAGGCTTTAATGAATCGTAAACAATAGGCCGAAACTCTCAGTAATCTAGGCCATGACTCGAACTCAACAGCCATATCCAAAGGTAATGGTTTCTCCTGCATCGTATGGTGAGAGACCCTAGCTTCTGGAGAAAGCCTTTGTTCAAGATCAACTACAGATGATGAAGGTGGGTGAGAATTTGGCCAACTTGTGGTATGACGTTACAACCATGGGGGACCTCGCCACCATAATTGCTGATCAAGTGCCTGCCCAGGAAGGAGACCTCTTAAAGAACGGTCTGCTGGGTTATTCCCAGTTGGAACATGTCGCCACTTGGCATGTGGAACAAATTTGTGAATGTGCGCAAACCTATGACAAATGAAAGTAGGCCATGCGGAGAAATGCTTTCTGAGCCACGCTAATACAACGGTGGAATCGGTATGACAATACAATGGAATATGCTCAAAGTTCATAGTATTAATGATAAAATGAAACGATTTTGCCAATAATTGAGCACCACATAATTCTTATCGTGGTATGCACACCGTAACAATTGGAGCAACCTTAGTCTTTGCATACAGCAACGTAACTTGTATACTCCCATCTTCTTGAAGGATTCGGAGATAAATAACAGCTGAATAGGCTCTCGCAGAAGCATCCGAGAATCCATGAGACTCACATCCTAGACTAGATCGTGACTGCCCTGTCCGTCTTGGAAATAACATCTGCTCAAGTTTCGGAAGCTCGCTATAATAGGAATTCCAATGATTGAGCACGTCTTCAAGAAGAGGATTATCCCAATCTAATTTACGAATCCACAATTCCTGCATTAATATTTTAGCTACTACTATAACAGGGGATCGCCAACCAAGTGGGTCGTAAAGTTTTTCGATAACTGAGAGAATTTTCCTTTTTGTAGGCAGTTCAATAGGATGAGTCTCGACTCGAATTTTGAAATCATCGGATAATGGATCCCAGCGCAAGCTTAATACTTTTAACTGAATGGATTCCTCAGAATGAAGATCAAAGGCCCTTTCATGATTACCCTGAGGGCAGTCAGATAAATTTTCTTAATTATTGAAGGCCCATTTTCGCAGATGAAAACCTCCCCGCTCCATTAAATGTGTAACTTGTCGTCTCAACTCTTCAGCCTCCTCAACTTCATTGGCACCGAAAAGAACGTCATCAACATAAAGATTATTTTCGAGTATAGGTTTGGCTAACGGAAAGTTAACTCCTTCATCATTCGCTGATTGTTTGATGACTCTATTGGCTAAGAACGGAGCACATGCCGTGTCATAGGTAACCGTAGTTAATCGCCAGGACTAGAGTTCTCCTTCTTGGGAGTACCATAGAATACGTTAGTAATCACAGTCACGAGGAACTACCCTAATTTGGCGGAACATTTTCTCTACATCGGCTACAAAAACTACTGGGTATTCACGCCATCTCAAAATAATAGAGACCAAATCAGTTAATAATTTGGTTCCAATGTGCAAATGAGAAACCAAAGATGAACCATTAGACGTGAGACTAGAAGCATTGAAAACCACGCGTAAGTGTGTAGTTGAACTAGATCCTCTGAGAATAGGATGATGAGGAAGATAGACAGTCTGAGAAGCGTCGGAATGGACAGAGTTTTGACACACTTCCATGTGATTCAATTGTTTGTATTCAGTTGAAAATTCGGAATACTCTTTGAAAAGTTCTGGTTCACTTTGTAATCGCGCCTGACCCTTTCGTAGGATTAATTTAGCCTTTTCAAAAGAATCACCTATTTCTATGAGAGGACCATTCTTGAATGATAAGCGCACCATATATTGTCCGGAAGATAAGCGTATAAGAGTAGATATGAAATGCTCTTCACATACCACTTCGTCTTCACTTAAAGGAGATTTGGAAGGAGCTTCTTCTATCTCCCAAA
>WSXT02198370.1:0-18991 GCA_011762715.2 Neuroterus valhalla
GTCATACTTGGGTCGCTTCGTGTCCTCAAGACGCATGAGGGTTTCGCCGGCCCTTCATTGTGATTTTATCGCGCATGCCGTCACTCATCTCACGGTCGTGAGACGTGGCCATAGATGTATTATACTGCGGTTCGACTGGGAGCTTGTGCAATTTTCCTGAATGACGGTTGCTCCCAGACGGACCCTGCGGTGGTTGTAAAACCAATGTTTTATTATTATTATATATATATATACATACATGTGTGTGTGTGTGTGTGGCTTAAATGGATTCTACCCTTCGTGAGGATCTTGGCTGATTCAGATCGAAGGTTCAAACCAACGATTGATGAAAAGATCCAAAAAGCGCTTGCATGAACGGAACAAGAAGATTGTCTGGGCAAGACAAAACGCGTCCCGTATACAGTGTGTAATTGAGTACATAAAATCCGATAAGCCTTTCACGGCAAGGGTCCAAAAGTTCGCTCACGGAATGAGGATCCAACATCACACATCGAAAATGTCAAAGCTGATGAACATCAAGCAGCACATTTTTGACAAAATACGAATACTTTCTGACGCAAGGAGGAGAATTAAAAAGAGGGAGGGATGGATCAGGGAGAATCAAAAGTTTCTCCCTGACCCATCGCGCCTCTTCAGCGATCCTTCAGTGTTTGTCAAAAACCCACCAAAGCCCGAAAAAGTCGAGACATTTTGGAGGGAGATGAACGAACTTTCAAGGAGCTGTACAATAACCTCATAACATTCGAGAAGAAATGCCCACAATCACTGCTGAGGAACTAAAAAAAGCATTAGGGTCCCGAAGAACTTCTTTGCCGCTGGTCCAGATTGTATTAAGAACTTTTGGTGGAAGAAGTTCACTTATACACACCAACATCTTGCCCGCATCTTTACCTCATATTTAAAGTCGGAGATCCATATTCCGCAGTGACTGGTGTTAGGACGAACTGTACTCCTACCGGAGAAAAGTAACTTGTCCAACCTAAAGAAAAACAGTCCAGTAACTTGTCTGAACACGTTGTATAAAATCTTTACATCTATCCTGAATAAAAGGATTGTTCGGATAATTGGACCTGTATGGAGTGAGATTTACGAACAACGAGGATCAAGAAGAGGCGCAGCAGGCTGTCGGGAAAACTTGCTGATCGACAGGAGTGTCTGCAAAGACGCTGCAAACTACGAGCGCAATCTGTCGATGGCCTGGATTGATTACCAGAAAGCTTTTGATTCAACTTCCCATAGACTTATCATCTCCCTTTTAAAGAGCTTGGAGGTTCTTTCAGATACAGTAGGGTGCATCGAGAGATTAATGCCACTTCGGAAGGCCAAATTTACTATTTCTCCTGAAAAACATCGTGTGACTACCAACAGTGTCACTCTCCAAAGAGGTGTTTTCCAAAGAGACGCAATGAGCCCTCACCTCTTCTGCATCAGACTTTTTCAACTATCTCTCGCACTCCGCGATTCTCATGAGTATCTCTGTGGCGGAACTGATGTTTGTGAGCATAAGATCACTCATATTTTTTATATGGACTCTGGAATGGATAAGTGTGCCAAGATCCATCTGAAACGTGGACGAATAATAGGTATAGAAAAGGAACCTGAACTTGTTGACGGAAGTCCTATCAGACACCTTAGCGCTGGAGAGACCTCCAAATACCTGGGCATGCCTGAGAGCCGCATTCAGGATACAACATTAGTGGAGGAGGTTCTCTAAAGCAAATACAAATACCTGCTCCGACAGATTTGCTTGTCAAATTTGTCGTCGTTTAACAAGATATCTGCGACTAACATGCCTACCGTCCCAGTTCTACTCCATTCTTTCGGGGTGGTTCCATGGACGAAGAACGAGCTCAGGGCTCTTGACATCACTACGCGCAAGATGATGCATGTGAAAAAAAGCTTGCACATCAACGCGTCCGTTCTGCGCTTATACATCGCACGTCGTAAAGGTTGACGTGGACTCCTCAATATTCAATGTCTGAACAACCGTATTATTCTGAGTACTGTTCATACCATCACGAGCGAACATGAAGACGAGGTGATGCAGGGAAACTTTCACGAAATTGTGGAAGATCAATCCTTGTCGCATTAGTCAACATTCGCTTTCCTCAAATCATCTGGTCTCAATTTTACTTTATTCTTCGCCGTGGTTCCCTGGATAGAGCTTGAGCTCGCAATACTGGACATGGATACGCGTAAAGCTATGTATACGAACTTACTTCATCTATATTTCTCATCCTTAGGAGCATAGCTGAAGAAAGCACAAGTAAAAAAATTTCCTAAACAGTTCCGTGACGATATATAAGTGCAGAATGGACAATTTGATAAGCAAGCTTTTTTCGTATGCATAATTCAACGCGTAGCGATGTCGAGGTCCCTAAGCTCGTTCTTCGTCCATGGAACCAGTATAACTGGGACGACAATAATGTTAGCAGCAGATACCTTGTTCAACGCCGATGGAATGTACGACCGAATCTGTCGAAGAAGGTGTTTGTATCTGCTTCGGAGAACCTCCTTTACTAATGTTATATCTCATTTGCAGCTCTTGGGCACGCATAGAAGGGGTAGGTCTCTCCAGCGCCAATGTATCTAATAGCACTCAAGTCTAGAAGCTCATGGTTCTTAAGAACGTTCGATCTGAAGTTCGTACTGATTTATCGTGGGTATCCTTTGACAATCAGAGCAGGTTTAAAATGCTTATTTTCAAAAGCATGGATCTGCAAGTCGCTTATATGAAATATATGAGCGACCTTATTCTCACGATTATTGAGCCACTGAACCTAAAAGACACCCTCCTGTAAGGTGACACTTAAGGCTGCCACACGATGTTTTCCAGATGAGTTGGTGAATCTGCTTTTATGAAGTTTTTTTCTCCCACCTTATGATCATAAAAAATCTTGCAATAACTTTATCAGAAACTGGACTATACAGAAATTAGAGATCTTGATACTGCATTTGAAAAATGGACAGAAAACAATGATTTCATAATCTTAGGCAATGAAACCTTCTCCGAATGTATGAAAATCTGTTATTATTAAATCCATTAGAAAACAGAAAAAGCTAGGCTCATCCTGAGTAAGATATTGATCTCTAATTACAAAGCAGCACTTTTCAACTAAGAGGACTCATGTTGAGTTGTTAAACAACAGAAAATTACATGAAATTGCTTCGGCCAGGACTCGAGTGAGTTTCGAAAAAAAAGATGCACAAAATTAGGCTTGGTTTTCTTCTGTAAATTATCGAACTATGTACATTAGAGTGAGCATAGGAAAACAAGGAGAGGTTATTATATTTTCTAGAAGAGAAAGGGTGCCCAATTTTGATCTCGAATAGAAGTACGAGTAGACCTCAGAAAAATATTTCGATCAGAAATCTGACAATGGATAGATTGCAGGCCAGTTACAAAAGTAATAAATGATGACCGACATGATGACTACGTGGTTAGCATTGGTACATCGAAGCTGAGCATTTCATTTCCCACACTTTACTGAAATTAGAATCTTGCCTAGAACAATAAGCCCATCGTTCAAAACGTATAGAACGAAACAAGGTGATTTGATCACAAGGTCTCTTTGAAAACTGTATAGCTCAGAGAAGTGGGAATTACCCAAAGCATCGACTTAAAAAAATATCATATATAAATATATATTGAAATTATTGGAAATTATTTTCTACAAATACGTGAGAGAATAAAGATATGATTCCTCTCCCGGAATCTCACAGCACGATCCACCTTGATGAACCACCTTAGGGTCGAAATGAGTGTTATAGATCTCATATGCAATATTTTTAAGTCATACGGTCTCGGATGAGGAGACAGCAATGGCTGACTCAGAGTTAACCAATTTCATATGTACTTCCACTTAGGCTTTGGTGGTCCAGAAGTTCAAAGGGAGTTTTAAAAATAAAATAATTTCGTATCCCGCCATTTATAGGGTCCACCTTTTCTAGAGGAAAATGATACCTATTAGTTTTTGCAATAAAATTTGGTTGGATGACCTAAGAACTTTGTCTTACAAACAGTGATTCCTTTTAAACATGTCGTAATATTCGATCGCGACTTCTTGTAGAACACTTCATGAACTTTGGTCGACTCTCACTTATTGCCACGAAGTGCGAAAGTTTCGTTCCGCAAAACTTTCTTTTCCGTTTGATCTGCTCGACGGCCCTTATAAATTGGCAGAACGCTGGTGACGTTATCGTTCGGAAGCCGCCTACGTAAAAGAACCTTTGCCTTCGAATTCAACTCACTTTCATTGGGGGATCAAATTTAAGGATGAAATTCGATCAAAAACTTGAAAATAGATTCGAAATACATAAAACTGACATATTTTGAATTATAGTAGGTAGAAAATCACTGGAAATTTTGGTCGTCTTTTTCTGTTCGTAAAAAGGTTTATGACCTCTTTCAGTGAAACGGTTTGATTCAATTTTAAATACACATATAGTAAGAAAATATTTGATATAAGTGTATTCAAAACAGAAATTCAGACTCAGAAATTTCATGCCTCTGCCTGCCTAATACATTGTATCCGCCATATTAATTCTACGTCGCGAGCCTTACTGTGCGAGATAGGAAAAATGTTCGAGAACAAAAATGCTCGAGAACGGAAGTGTTCCCCTAAAAAGATTCACAAATTTTCTACAAACCTTTTTCCTGTAAGACGCATAGTTTTTGCTGTAATCGTAAAAAACAGTATCTTGAATGAAAAAAGTCGAGTTTTCGGCAAAACTCTACGAGATGCGAAAACAATGTTTAGAAGAAAAATGGTTTTTCTCAAAAAGATATAAAAGTTTTGAGAATTATAAGAACACTTTATTTGTTTCAACATCAGTGTTCATTATGAATTGTAATATCACAACAAATATTGAAGTAATCATTGAAAATGAAGCTTATTCTTTGTTTTGCACCACCTGAACAAGCAGTCCTGGACCGGCGCGTATGATTCAATATATCATACATTTAATATAAGAGACGTTGTGGACAGATAGTTCCACTAGTCAACAACCCCCCCCCCCCCTCTCCCTCCCTCTCCCTCCCTCTCCCTCTCTCTCTATTAAAGGTCCGGAAATTGTTAGTTCTAAAACAGAGGTGTCCGACGCGTGAGCAACGGTGTAAATAACTGTCACTCGTCAATCCCCTCTCTTGTCACCTTTGATGCGTTCATGCGGTAGGCGCGATGTGGAAAGGGGACCCCGCTCGGCGACTGGGCTGTGTAAACATCGCGCGCAAGTAGGCGTGGTCAGGCGTAGTCAGACGAAGCCCGTGGCGAAACGAGAAGAGGATTCTCGATGAAGCGTTCGGAGAAGGGAAAGAAAGGAGAAGCGCGCCAACCTTGCGTTGGACACCCCTGCTCTAAAATGCGCGCGACATTCAAATAAATTTTTTTATTTTCTTTATAGAATTGGCAGAAGATCAACAGAAAATCAAGAGAAAACTGGAAAGGCTTCATGCATGGAATAAACATATAATGTCAATATTATGAAGAATCACGAAGTTATACATGAATTAACCTTCACGAAATATATCTAGAAACAAACACACTTTATTTCCAATGATGCCCACTGCCACGGTTTTGGAATAGAATTCAGTTGAAATTTTAGGCGCTTCAGCGACAACTTCCGTTTTCGGTTGTGCAAATGCTAGTGGAGGGAGGAAGTTGTCTCAACATTTCCTTGAGGATCTTTAGTTGACTATAGGGAGAAAGATGGTATGGTGTGAAGCTGCTAAGAGGTGAAATTTCAAGCTCTCGGGTGTACACGGATTGGTGGCTTAGACATAGCGAACGATCCCAAGATACACAAGAGCAAGGAATGTTTCTACTTAGCAGATGATTCTCTTCAAGATACCTTCCGGTCGCGGTCGTCGAAAAGTCTCGCAAGAAGGTGATGAGGGGAACGAGAACGAGAACGAGAGATAGGAAAAAAGTCGTTGATGAAGAAGAGAGAGAAATAAATAAAAATGAAGAACGTCTTCGAGTATAAGGAATCCCGCTCGGCAAGGTCGAGAAACGGCCTAGCCCCAGGCAGTACCGAGGACTTACATCTATACAAACGTATAAGGCTCGGTACGAGCACTTACTCGCGTTCTTAAACTTAAACTCGACCAGGCAGACCTGTATAAAATCCTGAATGCCTCTCTGCTCGTAGAGCCTGCGACATTAATTACATCGATTATTTATCACGTGCTGCGGAACTGCTTTAACATATGGATTTGGATATTCGCCTTCGTTCCTGCTTACATTATGGAAACAATATTATGATCTCCTTTTCCATCAGTTACTATTGCAGCGTACCAAAAAATAACTCGTGCAAATATTCTTACTTTCTCATTTATGAGAGTGGAATGGAATCTGTCCGTCTGTATGCAGTATGTACGCTTGTCTCGGTTTTTGGTTGTCTGAATATTGTTGCCACGATAGCTTCTTAAAACTTTGTCGAGTTAAGTCAGCATTTTATACATTTTGCAAGGGTTCAAAAATTAAGGTCGAGTTTTTTAATAAGACTAATTCAGTCAAAATTAGACAACTGATAGCATAAGAGAATTCAGGAAATTTCGTCAATGATTTCTACAAATGACAAAAAGACTTACGAATTATCATATCATGATGTTTGAACCCGGAAACATTGGAATAATTATGTGATTTTTAACACTCATAGAAAAAATTCTTCAAACATTTTAAAAAACTTCGATGGACATTTTTAGTTAATATTATGTATCTAATAGAATTATACCAAATATATTTTTCGATTCGTTAGAAAATCTAAAACTCCGATTAATTTCAAAATTATACATTTTTCTGAGTGATCCATAAGATAAAGTTATGTTTTCAGTAGACCCCAAAATAATTTACAGATTATCTTAATGACATTTTTGGGTTGGAAATAAAATTCAAACGTACTGCATTCAAATGGATGAAAACAAAAAAGCAAAAATACTAGTCCAAGAAAATAAGGATAATATTGAAGTGGAAGAAGATACAAGAATATATAATTATTTTGAAGAGAACCAGGAATGATTTTGAAAATGGGTTAAGAAGACTAGTGAAGGAAGTACCTACCAGAACTGAGTTGGTCGGAATTAAGAATGCTTATGGTGGGATGATATGGGATTTGGACAAAGTGGAAGGCTTTATGAGTAATTTTTCAAAGAAATTGTATAGGCATCAGACCGTGATGCATGACAACGATGAAAATCATAGAAGATGATATACTAGACACGACATTAGATAACAAGGGAAGAATCGATATCTAAAACATTATATCCGTAGTAAGGAAACTAATCACATGTGGAAAAAATCGTGTTGCTAATTACTGATTAGGCTTTACTGTTAATATCGATATCCTTAACAATATTAAATATAATTAAGAATTGATGCCCATTTTTTTAATTCTCTCAGATAATGAAAAGTTCGTCATTTTAGAACATAGGATTTTTATGAAGAGTAAAAAAAGTGTAGAAGAGACTATATTGACGATTCCAAATCACTTCCAAATGTAAAAGAGAAACGGTTTATAATATGTAATATTTTTTAGTCCATAGGAGGAAAATGCTATATATTTTCGAAATTCGAATTTCATAAATTTTATACCAAATAGATAACATTATTCCATTTCGAAATAATTTTTCTTTCCTCCTTTTTAAAAGTTTTCACTTATAATCTTATGGATGGAAATGACGGGAGTTTTACAACCATTATTTCGATCTCAACTACATACTATTCCATTTCAGGCGTTCCCAGAAGGTACGCATTATATTCAAATGATGAAAAATAGATAATTCATGTTTTGTTACGACACTTGAAGAGAATTCGAGTGCATAGTTCTATAGAAAGTATGTTAATCAATTTTGCATCCGTGCGCTTCCAGTTCAATGATTAGGGCTTTAGTCCGACAGATAGTGACTATTTTTTTAGTGAATTACTCACATCATGTCACCAGCAATTTAATTTATCCTTTAGGAATATGAACCCCCAGACATGTTTCAGACACGAGATACATCTATCTGCATGATATTGGAAATAAAAAAATTCCATATCCTGGTCAAACTTTGCAAGATACGGAAAAATGGTAGAAAGCGAAATCGTTAATTTTAAAATGATCCAAAAATTGTCTACACAACATTAGACAATAAAACGCATAGTTTTTATCTTGAATGCGAAAAAGGTGTTAAATGCCCAAAAATTGCATTCTTCCGACAAAATTAGCAAAACGCGAAAAAGTTTCTTGAGACAATTCTTAAACCGCATATTTTCTACATCTACAACCATATTTCAGTTCCCTGGAATTGATTCAGCAAATCAATATACACTTCAAATCAATTCGGGATCCATATTAACCAGTGCTGTTAAGCAAGACTGACCTCCTTCTCTCCTACTCTAAAAAAATTTCTTGGGGTATCAAATACATTAAAAATTCCCCATATGTGATACAGAATGCATAATTGGTTAGCTTAAGCGCCGAACTAGTAGATAGATAAACGTTTATTCTTTAGCCTATTGGCCTCAAAAAATTGACTTGCTTACACCACCATATTTTACAAAATAAAAAAAATAGTTTTTTTTACATGAAGTACTTATCTATAACATCCTCCCACACTTTATACAATGTTCCACAACACTATGACCTATTGACTTATTTGCTATTCCTCATCTACTAATTACATTGATCTTACATCTAGTTCCTCTCCTCCTTGCACATCTAACTCCATTCCTCCTCCTCCTTGCACATCTAACTCCATTCCTCCTCCTCCTTATTTCTCTTCCTCTCCATCTTACCCAGCACCCCATTTACCAATGCAATCGCCCTCTTCTCTCCTCTTTCATTCAGAATTACCTCCATGATTATTCCACTCCATTCCATCTCTTTGCATTCTCCCACCCAGTGCTCCACCTTTGCATACCCCTTTCCACACAACTCGCCCATTCTCTTCTCCTCTGGAAGCCAGAACCTATTAGCGCCCTCCGTACTTCCACATCTCATTCTCGCTATTATCTCCTGGCTTCCTTTTTCCCCATTCTCACACAAATATCGACTTTCTCCGTTGGCATAATCCACCCATATTGCTCATTATACCTTGACCCTCTCATCCTCTCCTCTTCTTCTGCCTTCTCTCTTTCTATGCAGTTCCTCTTAATAATCTTATACACCTTTCTTCCTTCTTCGTGACTTCTCACTTCATCCGCATGCAGACCATTTTTCCGAAAATACCTTCCTCTCTCACCCTCCATCTTTCCATCTCCTCTTCTGTTCTTCTTCTCCCACCAACATTCCCACACTAGTCTACTTCGCCTCTATTCCAAGAATTCCTCATCATACTTACACGCTCGGCTACCTGTCAGTATACCTAAACTCATTCTCCCGTCCCCCTCGTAACGATATAACTAGGTGTGCTTCCGTCCAACGCCAGTGTCCATGTGATGTACCTCTCCTGTGCCCCATCACCCTCCTTACTTTCCTTCAACCCTCACACCTCTTATCTATACAGTGGCACACTCATCACAAGCGAGTCGAACAGCATCATCCTTCTTTCAAAGTCATCTGCAAACAACCTCTTTTCCAATCCCCACACCTGCCTCATCACCACATTATTTGCCCTCCTTACTCTCTCTCTCTCTTTTATATCACCATTCATTTCCCCATTCCTCCTGAATAGGAAGCCCAGGTACACAAACTCTTTCAACTCCTGCACAGCCGCCCCCTCCCACTTTCAATCTCCTCCCTCATCCTTTCCGCCCCGTCTCCTGAACACCATAACCTTGGACTTTTCCGCATTTAACTCTAACCGACTCCTAACCAGGTATCGTCTTAACCTTTTCATCACCTCCTTTAAGGCCTTCTCTCTTTTTGACAACAACATACTGAAAATAAACAGACACTTATACGAGGTTTCTGGTAAAAAAAAATTTCTGAAAATATGACTATCGTGAATCTCAATAATCTATCCGATTCTGTTACATGTTAAATTCATTATCTCTGGTTCTACTGACGCTATCGGTAAAATTCTTTTTTTATTTGAAAGATAATAATGTCAGATTTCAGTCACGTGAATGTAGTACCTTCAACCTCGTGTCCCTTCAAAATATCAACGATGTAATTGTTTTAATAATATTATCATAATGTTAACCACGACGAAATTGATTGGAAAAATTACTACCGTGTTTGTTATGATTTTAGCTACAAAAGCCTTTTTTCAGAAAGATGGGGTTGTTACTGGTTCAAAAGTAAGAAATTAATAACGCTTTTCCGAAACGAAAACTACGGACGCTATTCGAGACTGAATGTGCAGCCAAACTCCAACACGTTTCTACTCGTCGCGCGCTGCCGGCGCTACGTGAAACGCAGTTGAAATTATTTTCTCACTCTTAAACTAGTGACGACCCCATCTTTCTGAAGAGAGGCTTTTGTAGCTAAAAACATTACGGATACGATAGTAATTTTTCTAATCGGATTCGTTGCGGTTAACATTATAATAATATTATTTAAAAAATCAAATTGTTATTATTCTGAAGGTACTCAAGTTGAAGGTGCAACATTCACGTGCTAAAAGCTGATATTATTACCTTTAAAATCAAAGAAAAATTCTAACGATATCATCAGTAGAACCAGAGATAATGAATTTAACATGCAACAGAATGGGATGAAGCATTAAAATTTACAATGGACGTGTTTCCGGAAAAAAAATTTTTGAACAAAAACCCCGTATACGTTTCTGATTATGTACAATAAGAAGAATTGATTGCGTTGCCTCCTGAAATGACGACAATTCTGAAGCACATCTTTCTTATATGTATTTATAAAAAAACGCACTTTGCTCTGCATCTGGTACATTCCAACGTACTTTTCTTCATTCTTCGCTCGTCGTTGATCATTATGGTTTAGTACGTCAGTTTGGCTTCAGAAAGTTGCACTACCGCGTTGACATGTTTCACTAGTATTACGAGTTCTGTACTTTCACCGATTGCATTGTTACGTCTCGTGAGTCAGCGATCGTGGTCCATTGACTCATGTCTACAAAACAATAAACGTTTTTCGTTTGAGGTGTTTATAAGAACAAAATAAGATGTATCCTAAACAAGTGTAAGTGTTTGAGAATCGCAATATTAATTTTTTTTCTGAAGATTTTCGCTATCATTTACATTTTGAAGTTTAAAAAATCAGACAAAGTATCCAATACTTTCACGTGCACAATGCGCTATTATTATTATACCATCAAGTCGAGTCCCTTTCAGGGTAAGCGCAACTCGTCTGGTTCCAGCCTCGTTGTACTACTGGGAAACAAGGAATTGATATGTAAAGATTTGAGAGTGGAATTGACATGCGAAATTTCGAGCAAGGTATATGTAAGAGAAATAATCAGTAATAGGTATTTGATCAGTCTTAGAATCCATTGCGTGTTTTTTCTGACAGAAAACATCTTGATTTCATGTCTCGTTACCAAAAAGCACAGTTGGTGCAAGTACAGGATTATAAAGCGTAATTTTAGCTTCATTTTTTACGTTTTTACTTTAAGCAATAGCCCGTACACTGCCTATAAAAAATCTTTTTACCCTCATTCATACGTCTGGAAATCTCTGCATTTATCTTCTCGTCAGCAGTGAATAAACTTCCAAGATACACGAACTTATCAACTTGTTCTGTCCTCTCTCCATTTAAGGCAATATTGCAGATAGTTTTCACAACCTTATCTCCAAAACAATAATTTTTGTTTCATTAACGGCAATCTAAAGACCCATGCTCATCATGCTAATATACAGTCTGGTTAGCATCCTCTGCAAATCATCGACTAATTCTGCCGTAATGATTTGTCATCTGCGAATGTAAGCCCACGTATTTTCACTGTCCTAAGATCAACACCTTCGTGTAACGCATCATTGCCTAACGCCCTGCCTAATATCGAACCAATCGCTAAGTTGTCCATTTACTCTTACACTCGCTTCACTACCATTATATATTGCTTGTATTGCTTTCAGAAGCCGAACTGCCGCTCCATACTCTTTCAACACTTCTCAAACTTGAGCTCTATCTACCATACCAAAAGCTTTTGTCAGATCAACAAATGCACAGAAAACTTTTTTGTTTACTCTTGCACTTTTTTCTTCGATCTGTCTTGAGCTGAATATCTGATCCATTTCTGGCTTAAATCCACATTAAACTTCCTAGATCCTTCCCTTTGTTATTCCCACTACTTTATTAATGAGTAGTTTGGTTAATATTTTCCTACCTAGTAGGCTTATCGCTCTATAATTATTAAAGTTGCCTTTATTACCCTTTCCCTCGTCGATTGGGACGATTATCGCCTTGCTCCAATCATTTGGCACTTGGCTACTTACAGCACACATTCATAAATTCACACTGCCACACAAACAACTATCCACCACCGAACTTGAGTATTTCAGAGGAAATATTATCCACACTGTCAGCCTTACCATTTATTAGATTATAAATTACGGAAATAATGTTATCGATACCGATTCTGCTTCCGCCACCTACTCCGGAATTGTCTGACATATCCTTGTCTGTGTAACGGTTGTTATGCTGCATGGCTTTATCTTCATACAGCTTCTTGAAAAAACCACTCATACAGTCTTTATCTTTGTCCGAATCCCATACCCTTTCATTATCAGCATTCCTTATTCCGACTACCTAAGTGCTAGTATTTCCTTTCCTGGTCTTCTCAACCCATTTCCAAAATAGATTCTCATTTCCTTCAAAGTCACTTTGCATTTTCGTATCTTCTTCCGCTTTGATGTCATCCTTGCTTACTTCAACTAAAATATTTGCTTTCCTCCCTTCATCTCTATGAAGATTTACTACAGTGCCACACACTTCAGTTGCACTCTTGAAGAAGCCATCTCGCAGTATTATCCATGCACCCTCTACCATCTTGTTACCTAATTCTGTCATCCAATCTTCTTTACGATGTCTCTAATATTTATCCAGCTTTTCACGATATACTATTTGTACTCTGGTTGCTGCATATTCTCTATTCCTAATCGCATCTGCTTCGATTTCTTATTCAATCTCCTTCTCCTCTATCCTTGACCAAAGATATTCTTGAAACTATAAGGCAGTGATCCGTTCCGCATTCAGAATCTTTCATAGCCCTTGTATCTTTTACAATACTATTTTTATCATACTATGGCTTTCACTACTGCATCAAGTATACATGTATATCATTTTGTGTCTGAACCAAGTGTTTGTAATAAAAAAAACCCTTTTATAAAAATAAGCTAATCAATTTGTCCTCATTATCGTTTATTTTTGATCCTCAGAAATGACGAAGTACTCTGTCAGTACCTTCGAGTTGTACAGTAGACCAGCCGATCGTGTCTTCAAGTGGCATTATTCTTTTGACAGAATCGCATGTTTTTGTTTTATCATTCAACGAGGCCCGGAAGGTGTCTTTTGCCTCTTTACTGTCATGATCAACAGGGGCGTAGCATGCTACAATAAACAGCTTTCTGATTCCCACTTTCAATCTAACTCATAATGATCTAGGAGATACACACTCATACATTTTGACATGCTCTTTGCTCTCTCATTCATAATTAGACCAATTCCTTGGCTAGCATATGATTCCATGTCTAGGCGCGGCAGAACAGATTCAGCTCATGTGTTGAATTTGTATCAAACGTTGAGAGTAGGGGAAGATCTGTCATGTGAAATGGAAGATTTCATGTGTTGTATGCTCAACACACACAACACGTCTTCCGCCGCGCCTGCCCTTGTCTACTCCGAACCAGAGTATGAGGCTATTCTCTACCTTATTAATCTCACATCCCTTTTTCTTTGTTTCCGGTGAGCACAAAATATCTATCATCCTTACGCGCATAGTATCCCGCAACTGCTTTTCCTTCAGATCATTCACATCTTTGGCATTTCACACAGCCAGTCTCCATTCATCACCTGAAACCTTTCCGGGGGCACGCGTGCCGTTAATATAAGTTTCAGTCTTGTTAACCAAGGCTGTATTATTAATTGTATAATTCATTATGTGAAATATCCACCAAACTACTAACTTCAAGCGAGACAATTTTTCGCAATAAAAGTCATGTCAGGAGTCCTGTCTGAACCTCCAGCGAGATAGGACGTGTTTACAATTCGGCTCGCGCACGAGTATATACTACAATGCATGGTAGTTTAATTTAGAAACCGTGAATGCAACAAATTCTAAACAGTGCTGTGCTAGTGAAAAGTGATGAGATAGTGCAGTTACATTGTTTTGTCTGTGTACCTACCCAACCAAAGATGACCTTTGACTGCAGGAGCGGCATCTCGCAAAGTAATCGAACCCAAAATGTACCAAATTTCCTCCAGAGCGAAAACCAACCAAATGTGCCCTATGCCATAGCAGCACAACAGGATCGGTTCCCGAAGAAAGATCAAGCAGTGGTGGCAGATGCAATCGAAGGTGCATGATGGAAGCTGCATCGAAGATACAATGCCAGCTAATATGTTATTCGTCTCAAGAATGTCCAATGGTAGAATTTGTGTCTACTTAAGTAAACAAAAGCTTGTTGACAAACTCACGGAGGATGGTACGAAAATAAACATAAATTTACACACGCTGACACTTAGACCACTGATATCGAAAGCCAAGAGAATAATTATTTCTAAGGTGTGTCCCATCATACCGCATTACGTCATCGAAGGTAAAATTAAGGATATCAATACTACTCCAGTCTTTCAAATCACTTATATCAGAGCAAGCATCAAGGAACCAGAATACGGACACATAATGAGCTTTAGGCGACGAGTATATATAAATCCTGAAGACTTAACAAACCTTCCGGACTCCACTCTATCCACTCGTGAAGAAGAGCAAGCAAAGATGGATAACTCAGCAGCCCCCGTCGAAGACGATGCTTGGAAAAAAGCCGAAGAAAAGCGCACAAGGAAAATAGTCAAAAAGCCATGTCCCCAAGAAGCAATTGATGATCAGCTTGCTCCAGCCAAGCACTTCTTCCAAATTAACGACAATAATCATCCGCTTTAATTCGAAGAATTAGCATCCTTCTCAGAGAGTTTTATGTGAGCCCGAAGATATTAGAGGTAGCTCTCAAATACACTGCAAACATATCGAGCCTAACCACCATGCTCAGAGACGCTTACCCGCGCCTCGTAGATCACAACCTGAAAGCTCATATCTCTAAAATTATTAAAAGACTCAAGACCCACAACACTACAGATGATCCTAGCTTAAACGACAATTCTCTCAAAATTCGCTATTGTAATGCGAAGAGCTTCCTGAAACCTAAAAATGAGATACAAAAAGTACTCACAGATATTGAAATTCTCGTGTGCGTCGAAAGCTGGCTACACGAAAAAATCACAAACATCAACTTTCCAGGATTCGTCAACTACAGGTTAGATAAGACGTACTCAACCGGAGGAGGTATTTTACTATTATTCCGCTCTAGTTTAGCTTATCGCGAAATCAAAAATTTTGACGTTCCCGATAAAGCATTTAACATTAGTCGGATAAAAATGAATAAGGTTAATCCAGCTGTTAGTCTAATTGTCTGGTACAGAGCCCCAAGTATCGTCTTTTCACTCGAACAGTGAGAAAAGGTTTTTAATCATTTTAGAGCAAACGGAGAAAACTCACTTGAATGCATAGAGAAAAATAATTTATTTATGCACAATATGTAAGCTGTTTGAAACTCTAATGAAGAATGAATTTCAGCGGTGGATTTTGCAAGAGATAATCATACCATGCTAATTTGTTAAACTTAACCATTATCGTTCAGACAGCCTTGAGCCAAAACAAAGGTATGTTCGCAAAATTCCTTGATGTGAAAGGAGCTTTTGATAACTTCAACATTTAACTACTGCTTGATAGGCTGGCAAATATAGGTTGTCCTTCCATATTAGTTAAGTTTATAGGCTTCATTACGATGGAAATATTTGTATATGCCGACGCACTTACCGAACCTAAACTGACGTGCAAAGAAGTCCCACAAGGAGCAGTTTCAACTTCTCTCTTATATATAATATATGTTGCCGACATAGTCAAAGTTATACCGAATGGAGTAACGATATCCCAATTTGCAGATGACATCGCGCTATACTCTAGTAATTTATCCTTACTGCAAAAGGCCCTTAATCAATTCAAAAAATCATGCTGATATAGACCTTTTTCTCGCCCCAGAAAAAACTGCCCTTGTACATTTGAACAATAGCGAAATTAAACCTGGACGAACGGTTATTAAAATAGATGAGTTATTAATTAAATCCAGTGAATCCGCCAGTTTCTCTGGAATAATTTTCGATTATCAGCTCTCATTTGTCTCATAACTAAATAAAGTTAAGTTACGATGTGCTACAGACCAACATAGTTAAATACGTACAAGGAATCTGGTGCTTAGCAGATCCCACTACTCTTCTCACCCTTTACAAGAGCTATGCAAGAGCTATAATGGATTACGCAATCTATGTCTACTATTCTGAGTGCAAGGGTCAACAGAAAAAACTATAATCTTGGAAAAAATATAGTGATTAAAGGAAGTCTGAAAAAAATCAGGCTTTACGGCGAAATGTATCGCAGTGAGAGACGCTCTAGAGTAGGGGTGTTCAACGCAAGGTTGCGCGCTTCTCCTTCCTTCCCCTTCTCCGAGCGCTTCATCAAAAATTCTCTCCTCGTTTCGTCATAGGCTTCGTCTGACCGCGCCTGACCACGTCTACTTGCGCGCAATGTTCACACAGCCCGGCCGCCGAGGATCCCTTTCCACATCGTGCTCACCGCATGAATGCATCAATTGTGTAAAGAAAAGGGACTGACGAGTAAAAGTTATTTACACCGTTGCTCACGCGTTGGACACCTCTGCTCTAGAGTCCAGACCTAGCTCTCAACAATACCGATGTCTGTTAAATCGTTATGTGTGACCTGTCAATGCTCTCGAATGCCTGCAAAATCCTCCTTTCAATATTAATACAAATCCCTACATTTACGGAATTAGGCTCAAATACTTTGAATTCCAGCAGCGTGAAAGTAGAAGGGTCAACATCCAAATATGGTGAATTCCCTCTCACGCAGCGATAACAGGTAACGAGGTTGCAGATACACAGGCAAAACTCGCAACAAGCGTCAGGCCAACCGATTTGTATAAACTGCTATTTAAAGACCTGGAAGAGTACTTCAAACCTGACATGAAGTCGAATACCAAAATGACTCTCCTAAATACAGGACCCAGCAAGGGTAAAACATATTTTGTACATTGCGTATCTAGATTACGCATTGTTACAATCTTTTGGATATAAACGTAACTGATTTGAAAGCTTCCAAATAAAAAAATAAACATAAATTCTGAAAAAAGTCATGTCCAAACAATGAGCTCAATCGTCATAAGGTGGTGCATCGAAGCATATTGTCAGTCCCGCCGATATAAACCTCTCAAACTCTAAACAATCATCAAAACTTATAATGCACTTTGCATGAATTTTATATATGAAAAAAAGAGCTTAAAGCTACTATTGAAGAAGTGTATAAGTATAAACATAAAGACAACAGAAGACATCTATGTTTGTTTACTTATTTAGATGACTTAAATGATTTCTTCTTCTTATGTCGTGAGCTGTATTTTAGAAGTTCTGGTCTGGCAGGAACATTTTTTAGAGGAGGTGGGCACCGAAGAAGGCGAAAAAGGTATGCACAGGCAGAGGGCTTTCGATCATCACAAGGGACGTGCATTCCCTTGTTCGCCTATAAGTAATTCAAGCTTTCCTACGAGTATCATGAATCGAGTGGAACAGATTTTCCTTCAGACCTATTCTTTCTTATTCTCATCATCTATACTTCATAACATAGCTCAAACGTCTTCAATTCTCTAACAATTATGGATGCATATTGAATTTGTGTAACTCGTTGTTTAATATTAAAGCACATTAATATTGCAAGCCACGTTTATACGAAGCTACAAAATTCAAGTTTCCTGATAGTGGGTTTGCTCATTAGGGAGTTTCTTGCCTCTTTTGTTTATAAGTAGCTCCCTGTGGATCAAATGAATAACCTGTTCTTGCAAGGAAATAGCGAGTGACTGAGTCGATTAAAACAATGACTTTGTAATCTTGCGAGCCCCTCCCTTTGTGGATTTCTTGATACTAATCATATAAACAGATAAGGAAAGGGCTAGATGATAAATATTATTATCATAATTAGTAGAATCAATATAATATTATAATAGAAGTTCTTAAAGATTCAACTTTCGTTCCCCCGGTTCGAAACTTCGGGAGAACAAGCCTTATTAGTATCAGTCATGGTAGATTTATCTTGGCATATTCATGGAGATGGTGAAGATAAATGCACATAAGAAGGGTAACCATGCAAAAAAAAAAGAATTTAAAAAAAAGAGAGTTGCGGCTACTAAAACAAATGGACAAGAATTTACATTTATGAATAATCCAGAAGGATTTTATAATTAGGTATTAGCTAGTTTTCTCATTATGTGGGGCATTGACCTGCAAAAGCGTTTAATGCCTTGTCTAAGCTTGGACAGTTTCCCCAATCAGGGTCACAATTGTTGTAGAAAAAACTGACTAGAAATGCATAAGCCCCTATTGAATTATTGATTTCTCCTCAAGATTAAGATTAGAATATCTTCAGATATTGACTTCCAATTACAAGTGAGAAACTAAAATCAAAACTAGATTCGTATCTGTGCTACTCAACAATAAATAAATAGGAAAATTATACTTCATCTAAGAATTTCAACACGCGTTTAGCAATGGACATGATTGACTTTTGAAAGTTCGGAAATATTTCATTTGAATCTAAAAATCTATTTTGTCTAACTGAGAAAACTGTGAAAACTTTCAACACATGGAAAACAGATGGTCCTTCGTACAATTCTAATGCTTTTTATGCTGCATACATATGTGTGTATATGCTTGTTTGTGTGACGTATGTATTTTATGTCTATTAGTGTGCAATTATGCAGTATTCGTGAGAGCGGCAATGATTGCATTCAGTAATCAGAAGACTGTTCGGAAG
>WSXT02198381.1:6477-21283 GCA_011762715.2 Neuroterus valhalla
GCCTCTAAAGACACCCGCAAGACCATCGAGAGCTCCCTTCGAGGTACACAAGAACCATCAACGAGAGCTTCTAGAGTAGTTCACGAGTGTCCTGTGAGGCTCTCAAGGTCCTCTTACTCTTAGTGACTCTCTCGCTAGAGGCCTCTTGTGGTGAGCGTCGAAGTCTTCCATGACAGCTTCTAGAGGACTTTACGAGGGTACCTTGAGCCTCTAAAAGGTACTCTCACAAAGGCCTCTCCCACAAGAGCTTCTAGAACCTCGGACAAGGACCCTCAAACCTACTCTACGTGAGCCCCTCAAACCTTAAATCTAAAACAAGGAAGAGCAGAGCCTTTTACAAGGAATCTAAATCTTCTGTAAGGCCTTCCACGATCAATTTCAGGGGTTTTTCAGTAGGGCCTTCAAATACTTCTGCAGAAGCATCTGTCTCTCAGAAGGGCTCCAAGAGCCTTACACAAGGCTCCTCAAAACGTCCATAACATACCTTCTGCAAGAGCATTCAGAGGCTTCCACGGGTACTCTAGAAACATTGGTAAGAGTCTACAGAGCCTCTTGCGTGGGTCATCATTTCCTCTTACGAGAGAATCTAATAGCTCTTATGAGGGCTCCTGGAGACTCCTACAAGGCATTCGAACCTTTTCCGAGAGTGACAAAGCCCCTGGAGCCAAAGGTCTAGAATCGTCCATCAGGGCCTTCTTCAAGGGATCTCAGTGTCTTTTTTGGGGAGCTAGACCCAAACCTTAGAGCTTTCGAGCTACCTGCTGAACCCTCCAGAGCACCCTACAAGGGACACTTGAGCCCTTGTACGATGGCTTCCATGGCATTCAACGAGAGTCGTCAGAGGCCTTGAAAAGTGACCTTCAGAGCCATCTTTCGGTGGATAGAAGAGCAACCTGCGAGATCCTGCAGAGCTGCCTACGAGGAACACAAGAGCCTCCTAGAATAGCCTCTTAAGTCTCTCACGAGGGCATGCAGGGATTTTCATGAGGATCTTAAGGACGTCTCACAAATATCATCGGAGACGTCTCACGGTGGCCTCTAGCACCTCCCACGAGAAGCTTACAGAGTTTTTGACAGGAGTTGTCACAGGCCTCCTGCGGCAATCTTCAGATCCCCTTTTCGAGTGTCTCCAGAATCTCCCATGAGGCTCTGTAGAGTCTTGCTTGAGGGCCCTTAGTGACAATCGCAATATTCTCTATAGCGCCTCCTGGGAGAATAGTCAAAGGCCTTCCGCAATGGGCCTCTCACAGGGCCTCCTGCAAGAGCATCAATCGTCTCCCAAGAGGACTTCTCCAACCTTCTGCGAGAAATTCAAACCCTCTTCGAAGGCCAACAGAACCTCCAGTTTGGCCTTAAGAGCCTTCTACAAGGGACCTTGAATTTTCCTCCCGAGGGTTAGGAGCCTCTTTCTAGAGCATCTTGAGCCACCTGCAAAACCCTCTTGAGAACCTCACGAAGAACGTTTGAACCTCCTACGAGGATTTCTGGAGTCCCTTGTAGATTATTCGAGCCTCCTGTGAAGGCCTCTAGAGCTTGCTGTGTGAGCTTCCAGATTCTCCTGATAAAGCATTTGAAGTGTTTTGTACGGGTCCAAGAAATCGTCTGGAATGGGTACTCTAGAGCATTCCAAGAGGGCCTTTAGAACCTCAAATGCAGCTTTTTCGAACCTTGTATGAAGGTCGGAGGAGCTTCCACGCTGGCTTACAGACTCGCTCACACGGGTATCTAGGGGCTCTTACGAGAGCCTCCAGCAATTTCTGGAATAGCCTCCGTAGCCAAAATTATGACCGACTGGAGCATTATTAGAAAGACGAATGAGCCCTACAATGGTCTTCACAGCCTTCTAGAAGGGCCTCGAGAGCCTCTATGATGCCCTGCAGAGATTTTATGTTTTAAAGCCTTTATGGAGGCATCTGGAATCTTCTGAGGTAGCCTCAAAAGCTTTCCATGAGGGCCTTCAGATCCTCTCTCGGGAGTATCTAATGTCTCTTACGAGTGATACTACAACATCCTTCTGGGCCTCACAGAACCTACTACTAGTTCTCGCAAAAGCTCCCACCAGAGTCTCCAGAGTCTTCCACAGGGGCCTCCAGGATTTCTCATGAAGCCCTCGAAAACCTTCTATGAGGCTCGTCAGAGACTTTACGCGATGAACTCCAGATCCTCTCACAAGGGCTTCCAGAGCCTTCGGCGAGAACCTCCATAACGTTTTATTAAGGACTCTAGAGCCTCCTGAGGTTCTACATAATGAGATCTTCAGATACCGCTAATTAGAGAAGTAATTTCAAATACCACATTCTTCCCTGTAGCCTCAGAAAGCACCTTCCCTTGATTGGATTCAATTCATCAACCATCTGTTTCCATTAGTGTACTTTTGGAACTATGCAGAAATTTCAATTACATATGTCAATAATTATATTAAAACTATCAAAAAAATAATAACTCGCCCCCTCTAATCAGAATAGATGGACTGAGTTTTATTCTTCCGTTTCTTATTTGTCTTGGAAGATATTACCCGATCCACTATAGATAAATATCAATTTGATGCATTGGTGCCAATCCTGAAGATAGATAATTATTTTTCCGAAAACCAATTATGGCTCCGGACATAGAATGGGTGGGGGAGGACGGTGACTGACCGCGAATCTGGAGGAGGGTAGATAAAGTATTCCACGCACTACATCACTCCTAATGGAAACAAGGGGGTAACAAAGAAGCTTCTGGAGGAAAGGGCAGATGGGAAGGATGGGGTAAAGGTGAGGTTAAGGGCATAGAGAAAAAAGGAAAAGAGGAGTGAGTCGGTTAGAGTAAAGTTGGAGTGTTTGATGGCGATCGTCGTGACTTACTGCGTGGTTGCACAAACCTTGGCCACCCAGGAAAAGGTTACTTCTATTTTAGTACCAGAGCTGCCCATGGTTCTAGTGCACGACCTGTCTTGCCACTTTTGATATAAATTGTGAGTCGCCAAGAGATCTTTCAAATGGATAATATATTTTCAGATTGAGAAATCTGCTTTGGTGACGATTTTCAAATTAAAGAGGAATATCAGCATAAGAATGAAGAGCAGAACAAGTGGTTTTGATGGTTTTAAGGGAAGCAAGCGAAAAGAGAATCGTCCAATAGTTGATGTATGAGGAGATACATAAGTAGGCTAGGCACTGCTAAGGGCGGAGCCAAGTAAGAGGAGGTTAAGGATATTTATTGGAAGTCAGGTCGATCTATTTTTAAGACGCTTAGTCACAGGGAACAAACTATACTTCTCTGAGAAAAAAGATATGGGCTGGTTCATTCCCAGATATCTTGACAAAGATGTGGATGAATTGAGATGCGCTTAGCAGGGAAGGAAGGAGCTCAGTTGAAGGTGTTGACGATGGGCGGAACTGAGTGGGAGGAGCCAATGAAAATTATTCAGAAGTGAGGTCCGATCAATTTTCAGATGTGAATGAAGTGCAACGATCTATGCGATTCCTAAAAGGAGTAAAGGCACACTAATATTACTGCAGAAATTGTAAAAGAGGTGTGAATTATTCAAGGTCTTCCTGCTTAACAATATACATTGGGAGGAGCTGAATGAGTAGGCGGGTTAAAGTTTGGATCATATATACCTTTCTGGGGGAGCAAAGAGAAGAGTTGTTGACTTCATCAAAGGCATTGACGATGGGCGGAACTCAGTGGGAGGAGCCAATAAAGATTTTTCAGAAGTCAGGTACAAATAATTTTCAGATTTGCATGAAGTAGAGCAATCTATACGATATTGAGTAGGTGCCGAAGCAAGCAAGTATTTCTACAAAATTTGTAAAAAGGTATGGATAATCTAAGTTAAGTGGGGTCGAAACAATGGTGTCTTTCTGATAGACGATATGAAGTGGGAGGGCCATATGAGTAGGCAGGTTGAAGTTTGAACCATATTAACTTTCCTTGGGGGGAGGGGAAGAAGGATTGTCCAGTCGCAGTTATTTTGACGGAGGTGTAGATGAATCTATATCAGTGTAGCCAGGAGAGAGGACAGTCTTTCTATAAATGAGGTAAGGTGGTATGAGCTATATATGTAGGTGATTCGAATTGAGTATGATTCTATTGCAAATTAGGGAGTGCTGCTTCTATTCGACTAAGCTCTATCAAAGGCATTGACGATGGGCGGAACTGAGTGGGAGGGACCAATGAAGCATTCTGAAGTTGTGTCAGATTGATTCACGGATGTGAATGAAGTGAAACGATCTATACGATTTCGAAAAGAGTCAAAGGCAGACTGGTTTTACTGAATAAATTGTAAAAGAGGTGTGACTAACTTGAGGAAAGTGGGGTCGAAACCATGGAATCTTCCTGCTAAACAATATAAAGTAGGGGGAGCTACATGAGTAGGCGGGTTGAAGTTTGGATCTTCTGTACTTCTCTGAAAGGGAGGGGGGAGGGGGAGGGGGGAGAAGGATTTTCTACTCGCAGTTACTTGGACAGAGGTGCAGATGAATCTAGACGAGTAGAGACAAAAGAAAAGGGTCTTTTTAATGAATAACGTAGGGTGATATGAGTTCTATAAGTAGGTGATTCGAGCCGAAGATAATTCTGTTGCGAATTTGAGAGTGCTGCTTCTATGGACAAGCTTCATCGAAGGCATTGACGATGAGCGGATCTGAGTGGGAGGAGTCAATAAAGCGTTTTGAAGTTGTGTCAGAATAATGTTCAGATGTAAATGAACGATGGAATAAAACGATCAATACGACTCCAAAAAGGGTATTTTTTTTTTAAAAAAAATTTATTCGCAGCAGAAAATGGTCACTCTCAACAAAATATTCCAATTTTTGGATTCTTGGATTCTTGGATTCCTTACTCAAGAAGATGACAAATTTTTCTAAATATTTCATGATCATATGGTTGGATTTCCATGTAAAATAACGAATCTCTAGCAACAAAAAAATGAATTTTTTTAATAGGGTAAGAATTAGTTTTAATACTTTCAAGTAAACGACAAAGTTTCAAATCAAAAGGATAAATTTTGAACTGCGAATTGTAAAGTCACATTTTTGTGAAAAAGGATGGATTTCCAACCATAAATGCTACGAATTTCCACAAAAATGATTGAATTTCTAATAAGAAAATAAACTTCAACAAATAGTAGTTCGATTCCCTTATTCGATTTTATAAATTATATTCATAGTTGAATATAAAGAAGGAAAGAGTCTTTCTAATTAACAAGGAGGATTGCAGTGGGTTGAAGTGGGAGTGGTGAAAGGAGGTTGAAGAAATAGAGTCTTGACAATACGTGTAATGGTAATTTCAGTAGGTTGTTTAAAGTTATGCAGGAGTATAGATGATTTTAAAAGGTGGAGCTTGAAGGAGCCTTCCTTATAAATTTGAGAAGGATGTATCAGTGAGCAGTAAAAAGTAGGAATGGTTAAAGTGGGAGTCGTCCAAGTGGTAGTGATCTAAGTGGGAGTGGTCCAAGTAGGAGTGTCCCATGTGGGAGTTGTCCAAGTGGGAGTGGTTCGAGTGGAAGTGATACAAGTAGGAGTTGCCCAAGTGGGAGTGGCCAAAGAATGAGTGGTCAAAAAGGGAGTGGTTAAAGGAGGGGTGGTTAATGTGGGGGTGGTTAAAGTGGGGGTGGTTCGAGCGGGAGTGATTCAAGCGAGAGTGGTTATAGTAGAAGTGGTTGAAGTGGAAGTGTTTAAATGCGGAGTGTTTAAAGTGGGAGTACTCAAAGTAGGAGCGGTTGGAGTAAGTGTAGTATAAGTGCGAGTAGTTAGAGTGAGAGTGTTTGAAGTGGGAGTGTTTAGAGTGTAAGTGCTTAAAGAAGAATTGCTTAAAGTGGGAGTGGCTGAAGTGAGAGTGGTTAAAGTGGAAGTGATCAAAGCCTCATGATCTTCCCGATGATGAGGCTTTCTCAAAATTCTTTTTAGATCCTCCTCCAGGGATGAGCCCAAAAAGAAGTCTCAGGAGCCCTAAGCATTTTACCTCAGATAGTTGTCCAAACTGGGCAGAGCTTCCGCAGTATCTATAAGTTCCAGAGAATATAATCATCCCAAATCTCTCACCAATATTATACCTTTACTCCCATTTCAGTTGAACCTTCGTCCATCTAACCAGCTTTTTCAGTCTCTCGTAAAAGAGAAAGGCGGATATCGCGGCTAGTTTGCCCACAGCTCGGAGGTTGTCAGAAGGGTCAGGTGTGGGATTCCACTATCAGTGGAATGGGTGGTTAGGAGAGTTCAGACGACAATTTTGTGAGTACGACAGACTGGAGATTTGGGAAGGTGGTGCATGGGGGTGTATATTGCCGCGTGGGGGCAGATCTTGCGCGGTTCGTGCCAGCTGGGGTGGCAGCATCCCTCAATGCTCGAGGCCGCCAAGTGAGCCAGCAGTCAGTTGCGCGGCTTGCGACCCGCTGCATCTCCTCTCGGTGGCTACTGTCTCAGAAACGGACCAAGGACGAGTCACGTTGTCGCTCCGAATTCGAATGCGACACGCGGTGCAACCTTCAAAGTCATTTCATTTCCTTAGACTGCAGTTCATGGTTCTTTTTTAATTTTATCTCGCTTATCTTCAGAAGGTCAGATTTGAGGACTTCCTCGAATTGTTACATATTGGCTCTGTTTGATTTGAGGTCCAGTTTATTTCCTTCTTTCTTGGATCATCAAGTAATTGGGCTCTTTGTGAATTGGATCCTCGTGGAGTGAATTATTGTGGAGTATACCCTTGTGGAGTGAATCCTTGTAGATTGGATCCCTGTGAATTTTTCCTTGTGAGAATTCAATGTCACGCGATTTTTGTGGTATTGGTTGAGTTCGTTTTTGGGAGTGTACACGTGACCTGGTGGAGAAAGTGGTGGGGAGGATTGTGTGGAGGGGGTTTGATTATAAGACGGTAGTGTGGAATCTTATAAGATACCATCCTGGAGTGTCAATGCGGATCACGTGTGCCGCCCGTCTTCATGGGGATGGGCTTCAACGATAAAAAACTGAGAAGGCTAAGAAGATTGCGGCTCTTTGGCCGCGCTAAGGTTTACCTAACAGTCCGATGGCCTCAGCTGGTGGGTCCATTTAATTTTTTTCTTACTATAGTTGATAATCGTTATCAGAGTACCATTGATTATAATAATCTGCTAATAATTTTCTAATTCATCAATTTTGTCATCCATCCATGTATTTATTTATTTATCCACTTTCTCTACATATTGTCTCCGCATTCCGCTTGATTTCCGCGTTTTTTTCTCGTCTGTCATGTCAATCGTTTAAGCTTCCAGGTAGAAATCAAATCATTGCAAATTTCCAACTTCAGTTATTAACTTGTTTGCAATTCCTACATTCTATGATTTTCGATGAACAAAAATAAAAAATTCATGAATTTCATTAACAATTTGTCCATTTTGGTAAAAAATTAATCTTCTAGGCTGGATATTCTTTACTTGGTTGATAATCCAAATATTTGGTGGGATTTCAGCTTCCACAGGTGGAAATTTGTTCATTTTGCAAATTGATATCCAAGTTGAAACTCCATTTATTTGGTTTAAAATATGACTTTTTTATGTAAAAATTCTTCCATTCAGTTAGAAATTTATGAAATATGTTGAAACTCGTCTCTGCGATGTACACTTTATATTTCCAGTTGAAAATTCATCCTTTTTCATTAATAATGCAAATATTAAGTTGAAAATTTTTCTATTTCTAATTGGAGATTCCACTATTTTGTTAAAAGTTTATCTTTTTGTTCAAAACAAAGATTTTCTTCATTTTTGATTAGGAATATTTTTATTAACTGTTATACGTTCCGTTGAAAATGATCGGTGTCGGTTTGGAATAAACTGCTCTGTTTAAAAGAAACCGCTTTGTAAAAGAATTCTTTTATTCGGTTCTACGAGTTATCATTATGATAAAAAATTCCATTATTTGGTTGTAAACGAACTTCTTATTGAACAATCATATTTTTGGATGATGGTTTGACTATTTTGAGGAAAACTTCGACTATCTGGTTGAAGATTAAATTATTTATTCATAATTTCAAGTATTTGGTAATAACTAACCTTCTTTGTTCAAAAATAATCTTCTATAATAATCTAATAATCTTCTAATGTTGAATTCTTTTGTTTAGATTTTATTTTCACTGTCAAAGATTTATTATTTCAGTTGGACTTCTTCTTTTTCGGTAAAAATTGATCTTATTTTGTTGAAAATTCATTCCTCTTGTAGGAAAATCATGAATTTCCCGGAAATTCGTCTTTTTGGTGGAAAGTTGTGCAACTTGGTTGAGATTTCGGTTAAAAATCCATGCAATCTTTTGAAAATTTTTGCTTCTCGTCGGAAGTGAAACAACTCCAATAAAATTAGATTTTTCTAAGAATTATCTAATAATTTCCCACCGTTTTTTACCTGGGTAAAAATGCATGCTTTTCATGATAAGCAACTTTGATAAAAATTTATTTCTTTGGATAAATATTTTATATATAATTTAAAAATTTGAAGAGTCATTTTTCTAAATTACAAAGTGAATGGCTTCAGTTGAAGATTCAACTATTTTGTAAAAATTCGTACCTTCTGGTTGAATTTGGATTTCATTGTTCAAAATTAAAAACTTACTCAGTTCATCCCATTTTTAAATATTCTTTTGTTTTCATCAAAGTTTCATCATTTGAGTCCACGTAGTTTATTTTGTTGCACAGTAGTTTTTGAAGCGAAAACTCGAATGTTTTGTCCCGAAGTTTTACTTTTTCAATAAAAATGATATTTTTTAAAATTGAGGATTAAATTTTCTTATTCCATTATATTCAACTCTTGGTTGGAAACTTATCTTTACAGTTAAAAAAAAGCTTTTTGGCTCAAGTTCGATGTAATTTTTTGAAATTTTTTCTTCTCTGGCTGATATTCGACTATTTGGTTCAAAACTAATGTATTTTCTCCATAATTCGTCTTTCTGGTCAGAAGTGAAACTGTTTCGATAAAATTCTTTTTTCTAAGGAATATTCAATAGTTCCCGCCGTTCTTTTACCTGGTTAAAAGTCCATACTTTTCGTGGTAAGCAACTTTGATAAAAATTTTATTTCTTTGGTTGAATATTAATTATTTAATTTAAAAATTTGAAAAAAATATTTTTTTTATATCACAAAGTGAATTGCTTTAGTCGAAGATTCAACTATTTTGACAAAGATTCGTCCCTTTTCGTTGAATTTGGAATTTATTGTTCAAAATTAAAAACTTTCGTAGTTCATATACTTTTTAAATAAAAGTTTTGGTTGAAAAAACAAGGATTTTGTCGGAAGTGAAACCACTCCGTTGAAAAATCATTTTTCCGATTTAAGTTTCACCGTTTAGGTTTAAAATTCATCTTTTTGGTTAAACATTTGCTTTTTTTGTTGTTATTATGAATTGGTTTTGCGGCGAAAATTTGGTTGTTCCATTTTCAGGTCTTCTTTTTTGATCAAATCTTGATTTGTTCCAGTTAGAGATTCAACTTTTTTTAAATCTATTTTTTCATATTGAAATTCTACTATTTTGCAGAAAATCAACTTTTTAAAAATTATTTGTATGGGGAATGATGGACCTATTATTTTATTGGTTGAAGCTTGATGTTTTTTGGTTAAAAGCGGACTTCTTGTGATTGGCGAGTTATTATTTGATTTCGGAACTATTGTTTTTTGTTAAAAATTCAACTACTTGGTTGCGAATGTATTTTTTTTCTGGTTGAAAAACCAAGGATTTTGTCGGAAGTGAAACTACTTCGTTCAAAAATCATTTTTCCGATTGAGGTTTTACCATTCAAGACGGAGATTCGTCTCTTTCGTTAGTTATTTGTTTTTGTGTTGTTGTGGATTAGTTTTTCAGCAAAAATGTGATTGTTTTATTGTAAAGTCTCCATTTTTTATGAAGAATTGATTTGTTCCTGTTACAGATTTAATTTCTCTTCTACTTTTTATTCAGTGAAATCTATTTATTTTGTAGATTTATTTAATAATTTAAAATTAAAATTTTTTTTGTTCAAATATGAATTTCTAACAACTTGGTTGAAAGGTAATCAATTAATTGATTTTTTTACCGAAAATTAAATTATAATTTTTTTTTGTTCAAAATTTATCTTTTTGGTTCAAAATCCATCTCTCTGATTTATTATTCCACTATTTTGTTAAGAATTCTTCCTCTTTGATTGAATTCAACTTTCTATGATTAGGAATTATCTTCTTTTTTCAATTGTAATACTTTGAATATAAACTATCGAATTCTTCATTAGGCAAACATCTCTTGCCGTTGAAAAATCAATGTGTTGGTCTTATAAGATGAACTTCTATTTTAGAGAGTCATTTTTTAAAAAGTTTCAGTATTTGGGTTGAAAATTAATCTTCTTAGTTGCAAAATTGTTTCCTTTTTGTGGCAAATCAGTTTTGAAACAAAAATTTGAATGTTGCTTTTTTAGTTGAAAACTTTTTCTTTTGGTTGATAATTATTTTGCATATTAGCTGAGATAAACTCCGAAAACCATGATTTTTATGGTTTTCTGATAAAAATCGATAAACTTCAATAAGATCTACAACTTCATCAGGATTTTCATGCTTTTTTTATGAAAATCGATTTACCACTGATTTTCTGGGAAACTATCATTCCTGTAAAAAAATGCTTGCAACAAAAAATTTGTATTTTGATAAGTTCTCCAATTTTTATCTAGAACATTTTGTTTCAATTGCATGCTAGCTGAGATACACCCGAAAAAACCATGATTTTTATGGTTTTTTGATAAAAATGGATTTGCCCCTGATTTTATGGAAAACCATCATTCCTGAAAAGAAATTGTGCAACAAACAATGTGTTTTTTATAAGATTTACAACCTATTTTTCAAAGATTTCTATTAGTTCTTCATATTAGCTGACACAAACTCAAAAAACCATGATTCTTATGGTTTTTTGATAAAAATGGATTTACCCCTCATTTCTGGAAAACTATCATTTCTATAAAGAAATGATCACAACAAAAAATGTGTATTTTAATAAGATCTACAACTTGTATCTAAAATGTTTTTTTTTTTTATATTTTTGCATATTAGCTCAGATAAAGCCAAAAAACCATGATTTGTATGGTTTTTTAGTCATAAAAATCTATATACCACTGATCTTAAGATATACAACTTATATTCGAAAGATTTCTTCTAGTTTTTCATATTAGCTGACCTAAACTCAAAAAACCATGATTCTTATGGTTTTTTGATAAAAATGGATTGACCCCTCATTTCTGGAAAACTATCATTCCTATGAAGAAATGATCACAACGAAAAATGTGTGTTTCAATGAGATCTACAACTTGTATCTAAAATGTTTTTTTTTTATATTTTTGCATATTAGCTCAGATGAAGCCAAAAAACCATGATTTGTATGGTGTTTTTGATAGAAATCTATATACCACTGATTTTCCGAAAAGCTATCATTTCTATAAACAAATGTTGCAACAAAAATGTATATCTTAATTAGATCTACAATTTTCACTTGGAAATTTTTTTTTAATTTTGCATATTAGGTGTAATGAACTCAAAAAACCACGATTTTTATGGTTTTTCTATAAAAATGGATTTACCACTGATTTAATGGAAAACCATCATTCCTATAAACGAATGTTGCAACAATAAAATTTTTCATATTTTTCATAAAATTCATAAGAATTTTAATGCAATCTACAACTCGCATCTACATTTTTTTTTTTTTGCATATTAGCTTAGACAAAGCCAAAAAACCATAATTTGTATGGGTTTTTTGATAAAAATCTATATACCACTGATCTTAAGATATACAACTTATATTCGAAAGATTTCTTCTAGTTTTTCATATTAGCTGACCTAAACTCAAAAAACCATGATTCTTATGGTTTTTTGATAAAAATGGATTGACCCCTCATTTCTGGAAAACTATCATTCCTATGAAGAAATGATCACAACGAAAAATGTGTGTTTCAATGAGATCTACAACTTGTATCTAAAATGTTTTTTTTTTATATTTTTGCATATTAGCTCAGATGAAGCCAAAAAACCATGATTTGTATGGTGTTTTTGATAGAAATCTATATACCACTGATTTTCCGAAAAGCTATCATTTCTATAAACAAATGTTGCAACAAAAATGTATATCTTAATTAGATCTACAATTTTCACTTGGAAATTTTTTTTTAATTTTGCATATTAGGTGTAATGAACTCAAAAAACCACGATTTTTATGGTTTTTCTATAAAAATGGATTTACCACTGATTTAATGGAAAACCATCATTCCTATAAACGAATGTTGCAACAATAAAATTTTTCATATTTTTCATAAAATTCATAAGAATTTTAATGCAATCTACAACTCGCATCTACATTTTTTTTTTTTTGCATATTAGCTTAGACAAAGCCAAAAAACCATAATTTGTATGGGTTTTTTGATAAAAATCTATATACCACTGATTTTCTGGGAAACTGTCATTCCTATAAACAAATTTTGCTACAAAAATGTACATTTATTGAGTTCTACAATTTTTATTTGGAACATTTTTCTAAGTTTTTCATATAAGCTGACATAAACTCAAGAAACCATGATTTGTATGGTTTTTTTATAAAAATGGATTTACCACTGATTTCTGGAGAACTATCATTCTAATAAACAAATGCTCACAACAAAAAATGTGTATTTCAATGAGATCTCTAGTTTTTTCTAACATTTTTCTTTAATTTGCATATAATCTGAGATGAAGCCAAAAAACCATGATTTTATGGTTTTATTCCCATAAAAAAATTTTTAACAACAAAAAATGTGTTTTTAATGAAATCTACCATTTTAATCTGAAACATTTCTTTCAGTTTTGCATATTAGCTGACATAAAGTCAAAAAACCATGATTTTGATGGTTTTTTTATGCTTTCGCCATAAAAATCAAAGCGCCAATATTCACTATCATATTCGTAATGAGCGCTCTGTGATAAATAAGTATACGGAGCCCATAGAAACTTTATTAGAAGTTGAATCCTCCAATAAAAGATTTATTTATTCATATTCATTATTTAATTAATCATCCCATTAGTACCAGATTCGACTTTTTTGTTGGAAATTTGTATGTTTTGAGTAAATTAACTTCTTTTATGTCGAGATCAAGATTTATAGATTCAGGTTTGAATAGGAAATTTGATCTTTTGAGTCAATTTTTTTTATCGAGAATGATTTTTTCCCAGTTATTCTTTCTGTTTCAGATGTATTACTGAATGTTAAAACAAAAAATTTTCTGTTCGAAACTCAACCTTTTGACTGGAAATTGAGGAATTTTTTGGAAAATCCGTATTATCGGTCAAAAGTGTTCAAAACTCGTATATTTGGGTCATTATTGAAGAGTAAACTGTTTGTGTTAAAGATTTATCGTTTGTTCTCTCGCATTCTCCTGTTAAGAAATCGTCCTTCTCCTTCAAAAATCACTATTGGAAAATCATTTTTCTGATTGGATATTTATTAGTTTAGTTGCAAATTTTATTCCATTATTTCTTAATTTAATTCTCTTCAAACTCAATTTTCTCTCTCCTTTTTCCCTTTTTAAATTTTTTTTTACCTTTTCCTCCTTCTTCACTCCCTTTTTTTTCTCCTCTTTTTTTCTTTTCACTTTACCTGCTCCTCAAGGGAGGGAGACTCCATCCAAGAGGGTGTAATTCGCTCGTCTTGTAAACGCTGGTAAAGTTACTCCTGGGAAACTCGAAAGAACCGCCCCAACGGTTTTCTTCAGGTGGTTCCAAAACTCCTCAAGAGAACCTGAATTTCCCATGATTTCACCATTTGAGAGGAGACTCACATTGTGGAGAAGGAAATTCTTTTAAGCGTTAATTCAGTTTCTTGAGAAGCAATTACTTGAGAGACGGGGTTTATATTTTACGAGCTCTCAACACTTTGTAGAAGATCCGTATTGTAGCTTCAGTTGAATTGTTTGAAAAATTATATTGAAAGTGCTCTTTTATTAAATTATTTTAGAAAAACTTCATTGAGGAATTCGATTCTCGACAGAAAATTTTGTAGCACAAGGAAATTAACTTTTGTCCCTCATTTTCCTCAAAATCCCCTAAGAGATTCTGAAAGGAGGTATCAACGGATTTCGCAATTTTTTAGGGGTTTCAAGACTTATTTTCGCAGATAACGGAGGGTTTGAAGGGATTCTTACAGATTCCAAAATATTTTTTATGAATCATGGAATTTTAAGGGATTTTATAGGATTCCAAGAAATACCGAAGGATTTCAGAAGGTTTCTAGGGATTTCAGAAATGATTTCTATAGACGACAAAAAATTTCAAGAGGTGTCCGAAGATTTTCTGAGATTTCGAGATATTTTAGAAGGAATCACGAGATTTCGAAGGATTTCAAGTTATTTAAGTGGATCCCAACGTATTTTAAGAAAGGGCTCTTGGGATTTCAAGAATAGTTCTCATGGAATAAGAAGAGTCGTTGCGGATTTTAAAGGATTTGAACTGATTCCGAAATATTTAAATAAAAAATTACAGAATTCAAAAGGTTCTTAGAGTATTTCAAGAGGGACCTATAGGTTTAAGAGGATTTCCAGGGATACAAGAAATAATTTCCGCAGATTTCGAAGGTCTTGAAGCGTTTCATTGAAAAAAATCATTGTAAAGAATTTCGAAAGGTTTCAACTGATTCCGAAATATATCTAAAAAAATTCAGAAATTTCAAAGGTTCCCAGTGGATTTCAAGAGATACCGCAAAACTCAATGGATTTTAGAGATTTCTGTAGACGACAAAAAATTCAAGCGGTTTCCGAAGATTTTGTGAGATTTCGAGATATTTCAAAAGGAGTCACGGGATTTCAAAGGATTTCAAGT
>WSXT02198381.1:23654-34778 GCA_011762715.2 Neuroterus valhalla
TTTGAGGAATATTTAAAAATCCTGAGAATGATTCGCACGAATTACAGAAGGATTTCTGAGGAAGTGTAAGATATTCCGAAATATGATATTATTCTCAAAGATTTTGAGAGAAGTCGAAGAATTCTGACAAATTTTTAAAGAGCTCAAAAATGATTTGTGTGGGTTAAAGGGGATTTTAAGTAATTTTCATATATTCTGAATGCGCCCGAATTACAGCAGGATTTTAAGGACTTCTAAAGGAATTTTGATCTATTCTGCAATATCACATTATTCTTAAGGGTTTCAAGGGAAATCAAAGAATTGCAACAAATTTCCGAAGAGCTCAATAATGATTTAAGTGGATTACATAGGACTTTGCGGAATCCAGAGAGATCCAAACAGATTTCAAAATATTTCGAAAGAATTCACGGTGTTTCGAAGTATTCTGAAGGATTTCCAGAGACCCAAAAGGATTTTGACAGATTTCTAGAGATTTGAAGTGTATTGATCTGCAAGGAAGTCGAACCTTCCTCTCAATGTTTTCCAGTCTCCTCCTCCTTAACGTAAGCTTTGACGACAAAAATATTCAAATCTATATATCCCAGTGCAAAAGGCAGTCAGCGAGATGTCTCATAGAATCTCGTGAAACATGCTCGATTGGCGGAAAGACAGAGATCTACGTTGAGGGTGGAAAGAAAAAACCAAGGATGGGAGCGATATGGGGACGCGAAGCGTCTGTGTCTCCGGATATTAAAAAAATCTGAACCGAGTCCAAAGCGAAGTAACTTAGCCAATAGCGTCAGCTCGAAAGATCCTTTAACGTTTTCGCGAACTGCTTGTTTCTAATACTGATAAATAAGAAGAAAAGGGATGGGAAAGTAAAGAATATCAGGAGCAACTTCCTACTTCCAACTTCCCCTTCAAAGAATATCGGCAAACGTCAATTTCCGAAGATCATTTTCTTATTTTTGAAAAACTGACATATAAGACGCAATAATAGACTGCATATTGCTGGATAAGGATTGAGAATTTAATCCTCTCAAATCCACCCATCCTCCGGATATTTCATTGATACATCCTTCCTTTCTCGTGCCTTTTTTTATTGGAGCATCAACATTGCTCGTGGATGGAGTTTTATTTTTCTCAATCCATCCCTAGAATCTCTAGGTATTCTGACCCCTACTCACCTTTTAACTTCCTATACCATCCTTTGTACCTTTGCCTGTTGAGCTTTTTTTACCATCTCTTTCCTCCTTGACCTCATTCTCACCAGTATTCCATAATACTCCTTACTTGCGTTTCACCATTAACACCTTCTTTCTTTCCTCTCACACTTTTTAACTTTCCTTACTAACCCTTGTTCCCTTCTTTGATATCTCCGTAGGCACAATTATGCAGTTATGATTCTCGCCTCACTTCTACCTACACTTCTGCCGTGCAAATGGAAATGAGCGTATCTACAATTTTTGTCGAAATTTTTTTTTCAACAAATTTGAGTGAAGGAAAGTATCTCGAACCTACTGACAACGTTATCTCAATTTTGAAAAAAATGCAGATACGCTCATTTTCATTTTCACGGCAGACTTCCTTTTGCCCCTATTTCCTCGCACTTTCCGTAGTTTTTCATTATCTTATCTTCTAACCTGTTCGTTATTTCTTTATATCTTCCCTCATTTTCTTCCACTTATACCTCACCCCAATTTCCCCCTCTTCTTATTTCATTCCATAGCTTTAAACCAAAATCTTTTTCGGAGAAAACGCAACTCGTGAGGGGTCATGATTAGTTGTATTACCTAACTTCCTTGATTGGACGAGAACTGGTTTTTCAGAGTGCGGCATGACCATTTACCCTCCCTACTCTTATTTCTCTCTCGTTCACTATCTTGAATTTCTCATTCATATTTTGCTCGCCCCTCTTTCCCTCTTTGTCACAAAACATTCTTCACCTTCCTCACCGCTTGATTGATCTCATTAATGCACCCCCCCCCCCCCCTCTCTCTCTCTCCCTGTTTTGACTTTTGTCCATCTCCCCTTTCCTCTATTTCCTCACACTCTAGTCTATTTTGTCTTTAATTTTCCTATATTTCTCTGCTCATCAGCCTCTTCTTCCTACCCCTTTATTCTCCACTTGTTTATTGTTCCTCCTGATAGTTTGTAATCTATGATAGTCAACCTTTCCTGTGAACTTCATTTCCCATTTCTTCTTCCCCTCTGAATTTCCGTTTTGAATTAACCATCCTACCTTCTCCAGCAAGTCTTGAGGCGTCCTTCCCTTCTGACTCGTTCCCTTATATTTCGAACTCTTACGAAAACCCCCTTCCTCCTGTTTCACACTTCGCCCTCTTTTTTCTTGTTTATAACCCCTCTTTTAGTAGCACAAACTCCTCTTATTTTTCCTTCTTAATTGCTCTCGCTTTTCTTTACCACCACTTCCTTTCTCCGATAACCGGAATTAGGGATATGACTTGAGGGGGGAGAGGGTGACGGAGAGGGAGAGGGGGGTTAGAGGTGCAACCGCCCTTCGCTCCTCTCTTCCCTTCCTTACCCAAGTATAGCGCCCTCTTAATTTGCATATTCCACCTATATTTCTCATTTAACTTTGACCTGCTTATCCTCTTCTCCTCTCCAACCTTGTCTCTCTCCATTCCGTTCCTCTTAACGATCTCATATAACTCTCTTACCTCCTTGTAGCTTCTCCCCACTCCATCCTCATGCAGACCTATTTTTTCGAGAATATCTTTCTCTCTCATCCTCCATGTTTGCATCTCTTCTTTCGTTCTCCTTCTCCCACCAACAATTCACCTATTTACCCTGTTCTCCAAGATGGGAATGACTTATAGGGATGTGAATTTTCCAGAAGGTCCAGTGTAGAAATAAAGAATTTCTTTTCGTAAATGGCGTAGAATGAATTTCTAATTAAATATTGTAAGACCTTCCGTTTCAGGGAAGAGATGGACTATCCTCGGTTTTCATGAGATCATTAGGACTACCACAATTAAAAATAAGAAACGTGGTTATAAATCTTACAGGTCAGGGGTATGGGATTCCTTTCTCGCTTCCCCCCACCTACTCTCACTCCCTTAGTTTGCCTTCCAAGAGTAGGAAGAGTGCGATACTCCCTTACGAGAGGACTCAGCTTGTTATAATGGATCTCATTACTTTTATCGCTCGAACATACGTCTGCTCCCAACTCGAAATTACCTCCTTCCGGGCATGGTGCCTCATACCAATCTGCATGCAAAAATTTAAGATGAGTGCGCTCTTCTCCTCCTTCCTCCCTTTTTTTGTACTTGCAGGTCTATTTTCTCGTCTCTATTTTCCTTCCTTACTTTTTCCTTTTTTCTTTAACGGAAATCTACACCTAAAATGTTTCATCAGGCGAAATGGTCTGATATATTCCAAGAATGAGGATGGGAGTGCAAGAATGATTTGCAGGAAACACCCTGGTTCCTGAGAAAGCTGTAGATTGAAAATTGAGTATTTAACTTCAGCGGGTCGCACCCGGGAATGTCGCCTGGCAACTCATTCGCATTTTCTGGCATAACAATTGAGATGGGAAAAAAAAGGAAGGAAGTTCCAGCTTTATGTATTCTGTGATGTGACAACTTTCTTGTAGAAATTATTTTTTTTTATTAAGGTGTGTCAGTACTCTTTTATCCAACGCAATCCTTAATTTTCCCGAATTCGCAAAAGACGAATATGAAATGGTCCTTTACTGAAGACTCAATTCAACCAATTTACGCACGTACTGCTTTATTTAATGTTATACTGTTGGAGTCTCAGTGTGAGTGTGAGGAAAAAATTCATACTCATGGCTTGCAAATTTGACTCTTCGGTTTGTCCCTCTCCTCCTTCTATATCACTCTCTACTTTCCTCTATTTTCCTTTCCTTTCCTTTATTTCGATACACTTTCTCTCTCGTTTCCCTTATTTCTGTACACTTTTTTTCCGCCTTTTTCAAATTCCCTTTAACCTCCTATAATTCTTCTCCTCTCATTTTTTCCTTATTTTCTTCCACCGCATTGGGTATACCAACCTTGAACTTTAAACTGTTTCCTATTATCTCATTCCCCTCACTTTCTTTTATTTCTCTACTCTTTTCCTCCTTCACCTCCACTTTTGCCTTACCCTCATTTCTCTGTCGACTTCCTCTCCAATTTTCCTTTTCATTTCTGCCTAATTCTTCTTCCCATCCTGACACAAATGTACGACATTCGAGGCGAGAAGTGCCAATGAAAAGGGTTCGTAGGATATTTAATGCAGATTCCAGTTTGGAACTTCTCCTTCCCACTCATTTATTCCTTGACTCACGGTCTTTTATTTTTCCTCTTTTATTCTGACTCCTATAGTTTACCCCCCTCCCCTCTTCATTCGGTTTTCACACTTTTCTTCATCACTCATCCTATTTTTACTGCAATCCATATTTCCCCTTACTTTCCTTCATTCTCCTATCCCTCCCATAATATCCATCCTCCCACCTCTTATCTGATTGCAATTTTCCAAATTCTCCCTCTCCTTATCTTTCTACATACATTCCTTATAAATAACTTATACTGTCCTTTTGTCTCTTCACTTCTTTTTCCGATCCTCCTTCATTTCGCCTTACTAACCCTTACTTTCACCCGCTTCGCCTCCCGCCCGCTTTTTCTCGCATGCTACTAGTTCCTAATATTTCATTTCCCTCACTCATCTTTTTTCTTCTTCTTATTCTCTTTTTTTCCTCTACTTTATTCTTGTCCTTAATTCCTCAATTCACTTTTCCTAATTTTACCTTAGGTACCCTTATTTACCCTTACTTTCTTGCTTTTACTCTCTTGTCCTCTCTTCCCCCCATTTTCTATCTCCTCTCTATTTCCTCTACTCTCCTACCCCCTTCCTTATTTTCACCCGCTTTCTTCCCTGCAATTTTTCCAATTTTTATTGAAAAATTACTTATGCATTAATTTCAACAATCATCAACAAATGTGAAGACTAAGCGACATGCACCCACATCCCACTTCACTTCCCCTTATTTTCCCTTACCCAGTCCGATGTCCTTCCTATCCCACTATTCCTCGCTTTCCCCATTCCTCACCCTCCCATTCCCGCTTTCCCTGTTTTCTCTTCCTTTTCTCTATTTCCCTTTCCTTTTTTTGTTTTTATCAATCCATCGAATATAACAGACGAACACTTGACATGGACTATTTTCTTGTGGTAACTTTTTTTCAATCTGAGAGTGAAATTACTCTTTTATTCATTGAAATTCTAATTTTTCAACATTAGTAGAAAGAGGAGACTCGCACCCACGATGAGGGTTTTAAAGGATTTTCTATACAGCATTAGAGAAATAAAGTTTGTCTTCCCTCCATTTTCTCATCTCCTAACCGACTTGTCCTAAGTTGCCCTCACTGACATTCAAATAAACCAATCCTCCCTTACTTTATCTACTATTTTCCCGCAAATTTCATCATTTGATATCCTTCCATTCTCATCCTTCCCATCCTTCCTAACTTATCTCGGTTTCCCTATCCCTTCTTTATATTCATCCACATTCTCCTCCACCATTTCCCTCACTTTCTTTCAGTTGCCCTTCCCTCATTCACCCCTGCCGCATTTTCTGCCCCATCCCATGTTCTCATTACTACCCCTCCCATTTTCTCATCACTACCCCTTCCACCCTTCCATTCTGATCTCCCCCATCCTTTCTCACTTCTTTTCATTTCTCTTCCCCTTTTCTTATATACATCCACTTTTTTATTTACCATTTCCCTCACTTTCCTTCAGTAGCCCTCCCCTCATTCACCCCTGCCGCATTTTCCATCCCATCCCATTTTCTCATCACTGCTCCTTCCATTCGCATCTTCCCCATCTTTCCTAATTTCTCTCTGTATCCCTACTCCTTCCTTCATATTCATCGACGTCCTCCTCCACCATTCCCCTCACTTTCCTTTAGTAACCCTTCCCTCATTTGCCCCTGCCATATTTTCTATCCCATTCTATTCTCTTATCACTACCCCTCCCATCCTTTCATTCTCATCTTTCCCATCCGTTCTTACTTCTACTGTTCCCCTACCCCTTCCTCCATATTCATCCACATTCTCCTCCACCATTTTCCTCACTTTGCTTCAGTTGCCCTTCTCTCATGCGCCCATGCAGCATTTTCTATCCCATCCCATTTCCTCATCACTAAACCTCTCCCACCCTTCCATTCTGATCTCTCCCATCCGTTCTCACTTCTCTCCATTTCTCTACCTCTTCCCTTATATCCATCCACTTTTTCCTACACCATTTCACTCACTTCCCCTTACTTCTTCCATTCTTTTTCTCCTCCCATATATTTGGTTGAGCAAACCAAATGTTTTGTTTGTTTGGACAAAGTATGTTGGTAGATAGAACATTCCAACGATAAAAGAAAAAATCGATTGATTCAATTAAATCTGTTGTTGAAATATTAACAACTTGTTTGACCTAAGTAGATTTTCAACATTATCCACAAAAACGGTCTTTTGACCCAAGAACATTTGTTTTCCGCCTATAAGAATATTTTTGGAAAATACCAGAAAAAGTATGTTTCGAAACGTAATATACTAAAGATAATAATCAAAAATTCATATACTACTATATCATATATATTGTAATAAATAAATACGAGAACGTGAATTCTTTTTTTATTTCCCGGAAGAGCATATCCCATTCGTTATGGCTCGGAGCGTGTTCTCCATGAAAATGAATATCGATACAGAATACTGAACGACTTGCATGATGACACAATGTAAATTATACTGAATTTCATCAGAGTCTATTTGGTATTCATAACCATTCAAATGAAATTATTCATCGTGAAATATACTGGGAAAAATGAATGTTTATCCAGTATTTTTCCCGAATGGTATAGAAGTCATTAATAAATACGAATCTCTGTGAAGAGCATTCGCCCAGCAGACGAAAGGTCCTAAGTTCGAATCATAGCAGATTTGAAAGTCGATCCCTTTTTATAGAGATTTGTATCAAATTTCCTAATTCAAAAAATTTCCATCCAGAGTATATATGCAAGGAGTATTCTAGATATCGATTCCTCTTACGGACACGTTACCGACCTGGTTCTGCTCTATGCTAAAACAGGGTTTGTGTCAATGCTAATCAGTGAGAGTTATATGCACAAATTCCTGCACCGATATGTTACCGACATAGGAATCTGGATAGGAACGTCGGAAAATTTTCTCTCCATTTTCTTAATCTTCAATTTTTCAACCAGAAATCGACAAACGTAAAAACTCCTGAAGTAATAAATAACCAACCGCAAAGCTCGTAACGCTTGTCTCACGATCGCATCACAATTCTATGACGTATTCAAAAATTTTCTAGGAGCTCAGCATGGACACAAACCACTTCAGGTTTTTGATGTCGATAACAAGATTTTAGAGAGAAGAGTAGTGCGGATTTTTTTTGGCTTTTAGGAAGAGGAAGAGGAGTGGAGGAGGTAAAAGTGTTGTTGGCGAAGAAGTCAAGGGCAAAAGTCTAAGTGAGAGTGATGGAAGTGGAGGAAAGGTCAGAATGTGAGGGCGGAAGGTAAAAGTGAGAGTGGACGTGCAAAAGTGAGAGGAATGGGCAGCATAATATCAGGAGTGGAAAGTAGTCCGTTGGTAAAACAGTAATGAGAGGAGGATAGCGAAACAAGGGACAGAGTAATTATAAGAAGAAATAAAGTGATAAAATTGAGGGTAGTAGCAGAAACGCGTTTTCGGGAATAGAGGGGAAGAGGAGGGAACGAATGTTATAGAGATATGGATGGAGGAGAAAAGTAGAGGAGTTTGTTTTAATAGGGGTAACTTAAATGCCTTAAAAAGAAGGGAAAAGGACAACGGAAAAAGAGGGGAAGGGAAGGATCGAATGTTGCAAAGATGTGGATGGAGAAAAATCAAAGAAGTTGGTTTTAATGTGGGTAACTTGAATGTCTAGACAAGAAGGGAAAGAGGCAATGAGAAAAGAGGGGAAGAACGAGGACTAATATTATAAAGGTGTAGATGGAGAAAAAGTTAAAGGAGTTAATTTTAATGGGAGTAATTCGAATGCCTGGACATGAGATCAGGAAGGATAGGTTTGGGATAGAAAGCAGGAGGGATTCCTTAGGAAATCGAAAGAAAGAGGAACAGATCGAGAGGGTAGAATACTTTTGAACCTGACAGGAGAGGCAGGGTGGTTCATTTGGAATGGTAGAACAAAGGGAGACGAGGATAGCGGAATAATGTTGACAGGGGAAGGGGCAACTTTGAAAGACTTTATCTTTATAGAAGAAAGGAAGAAGAAGTTATGGTGCGAATATGAATAGGCAATGAAAAAAGGCCCTTAGCACTTGCTAGCAATGGCAAAATTGAAAGGAGGAGGTTATAAACACTATAAAAGGAAGGAGGAAGAAGGGAATAAGGTGAGGGTGAAAAGGAGAGAAAATTGAAATTTGACGCTGGGAAAGAGAAAAATTAGGAGGATTCGAAAGAAGAATAAAGGAAGAGGATTTGAGTAACACAGAAGAAGGAGGCGTTCAAGATTGAATAGAAAAAATGATCAGAGTGATTCAGAAAATAAGAGAGGAGGTAAGATCAAAAGGAGATAGGAAAACGATGAGAAATGGATGGTGGGATGAGTAATGACAGAAGAAGGAGAAGTATAGAGATGGAAGCTCCAAAATATAGGGAAGGGAGGGGAGGAAGAATAAGAGGAGAGATGTGTAGAGTCTGTGAAAATTACAGAGAGAACAATAAGTGTATATATTTTTATATTGTTGAGTAATTTATGATGGCTAAATATGAAAAAGACTAGATTTGGGAGAAGATTCCATAACTAATGTGTTTTTTTTCTTTTGTTTCAGGTGAGTTCATTTTCTCGAAAATATGTATGTGACTAAAGAGAGCAAGAAGGTAAAGAAAAATCACAGAACTTGTATTTTTTACTGGTTCACATGGTACCTTGATTTGAACGAAAGAACGAAAAATTCTAGTCAAGAAATATTTTGGTTTTGATCAGTCTTTAGCTCTGAAATTTAATTATTGTGTTTGAAATTTGATTATTCTGTCTGAAAATCGAAAAGAAACGTTAGCCATCGTGAAACGATCAGGAATAGTAATAACTTTCAATTCACGCACGTACTGCTTTACTTACAGCTAAACTGTTCGAGTCTCAGTGTGAGTGTGAGTAAAAAATTCATATTTCCGGCTTGTAAATTGGGCTCTCCGTTTGGAAAGGTCTTTTCTGTTGTGAATTCACATTCTCGGGTTAAAATTCAAATTTTTCGTTGGTGAATCGTCGTTGAAAATTGAATATTCATTTGGGAATTCTCTCTCTTGAATAGAAATAATTTTTTAACTGAAAATTCAATTCGTCATTATTCGTTGACAAATTTTTCATCATCGGGTAAATTTCAACTATTTGTTCGGAAATCCATGTATCTTGTTAAAGGGGCGGGCAAAAGTAGTAGTTCGTGAGGAGTGCCATACGATGTCTGAAAATGTGGAAGAAATTATAGAGAAAGCAGCGGAACAGTTATTGAATTGGACTGAATACAAATGAGACGATAACGAGGGTGAGGCGGAATTAAAGCTTTAGAAAATACGACGAAACGAGGCTCGCGACGTAAATGGCCACTTATCACCTTTGAACCAGAGAATCAAAGCTGGTCCCCGCTGGCACAAATCTTAGGAGTCTTAATTAAACAATTTTACATTACAATACTATTGAAGACGGAGAAAAAGTCTCATAAACACAATGACTCTAATAGAAGCTGCTGATTAAGATACGAAATCTATATATAACATTCCGCCCTTCTCTCAGTATTCTTGGTGGAGAATACCAAAAACTGTTAGGAACTCTTTACCTGGGGTGATTGCTAGTGAGAGTGATCAGTGACGTGCGATGAGGCGATAGGAAAGTAGTTATCGTTCAATATCAAGCTTTATTAGGACCCAATAATCAGTCTTAGATTTTCCATCAACTTAATTAATTATAACCTCCCTAAAGGCCCAATAACAACCACTGAATGTGAAGGAAGTATCCTCTTACAAAGAAACAAAAAATATCAAGCTCTTAACAGATTCAATAATCAGTCCTGGAAACTTCAACAACGCACAATAATTACAACCTCTCAGAAGGCTCAATAACAACCCCTGAAACTAAAGAATGCACCCCCCCCCCCAGCTACGATCAATGAGAAGCTTCGATTATAGTCAACAATCAGTCCGAGAAATTTTATTAACATACCAGAATAACACACCTAAGATGGCTTAATAACAACTTCTAGAATAGCCTAATAACAACTGCTGATGATTCTCAATTATCACCCTTATATCTAAAAGTAGTGCACCCAAGCAATGATCAATAACTCTCATAAGATTCAGTATTAAGTCTTTATTATTTTATCAACATGAAATAATGAGATTCTCTCACAAAACTCAACAACAACCCCTAAATTTGAAGAAAACCACCCCTAGCAACGAAAAATAGCAAGCTCTTAACAGATTCAGTAATCAGTCCTGGAAATTTTAACAATACATAATAATTACAACCTCTCAAAAGGCTCAATGACAACCCCTAGAACTAAAGGATGCACCCCCCCCCTCCCCCAGCAACTATCAATCAGAAGCTTCGATCATAGTCAGCAATCAGTCCAAGAAATTTTATGAACATGCCAGAATAACACCTTCTGAGATGGCTTAATAACAACTTCTAGAATAGCCTAATAACAACTGCTGATGATTCTCAATTATCACCCTTATATCTAAAAGTAGTGCACCCGAGCAATGATCAATAACTCTCCTAAGATTCAGTAATAAGTATTTATTATTTTGTCAACATGAAATAATGAGATACTCTCACAAAACTCAACTACGACCCCTAAATCTGAAGAAAACAACCCCTAGCAACGAAAAATAGCAAGCTCTTAACAGATTCAGTAATCAGTCCTGGAAATTTTAACAACACATAATAAATACAACCTCTCAAAAGGCTCAATAACAACCCCTGAAACTAAAGAATGCACCCCCCGCCCCCAGCAACGATCAATCAGAAGCTTCGATCATAGTCAGCAATCAGTCCAAGGAATTTTATGAACATGCCAGAATAACACCTTCTGAGATGGCTTAATAACAACTTCTAGAATAGCCTAATAACAACTGC
>WSXT02198382.1:0-18991 GCA_011762715.2 Neuroterus valhalla
AACTGTAACGTTCGCGAAACGTCGACAAATCTTTTTGTAGTTTGTACACGATCGAAACCCGAAATACCTTATTTCAATTAACTACTTATTCGAAAATCCAAATGTTTCGTTCAAAATTTGCACTGAAAATGTAATTTTTCGTTAGAAATTCTAGCGTCTTCTGAAAAAATGGTCTCTTTTGTTCTGAAGTTAAACTATTCAGGTAATGCAACTGTTTGATAAAAAACTTCTTCTTCATGGTAAATATTCGTCTTCTCAGGCTGAAAATTCATCACTAAAATCTGCTTCTTTTTGGAATCCAAGAAAGTATTTTCTAATTTCAATGAAACCTAATCTTAAATCGATACGGATTCTTTAAGCAATTAGTCTTCCCCATAGGATCTAATCTATGAATTGGCCTTTCTTTTGAGGGAGAAGACAATAGTTGAATAGAGGATAATTTTTTTTGTGCGTCTGTCTGTTGAAGTTTCCTTGAAGCTACATCTAGATTAGGTATCTTTGGACGCAGAGTACAGAAAGGAAGGGGTTGATATCAAAGAGTTAGGAAGACACAGGATACTCGAGCATTCTCTCTTTTCCTTGAATTCCCCCCACCCACTCAATTTCTCTCTTTTTCTATCACCCCTCTCTTTACCCTCCTTGCCCTTCTTCTTGTACCACTCTTTCTCTTTTTACAGTCCCTACTCATTCTCTGGCTCTCCACTCTCTTCCTTCTTCATCTCGCTCCTTTCCCAGTCCCTACCCATTCTCTCATTCACCCCCTCTCACCACTCTTTACACTCCCCTCTCTTATTTCACCCACTCTCTCTCTCTCTCCCTCTTTCCGCAGCTCCTGAAACTTCCTCCTTCTAGCCTTTCACATGCACAAACCACCCACACCTACACGATTTATCGTCTTCTCTAAACTCGCAGCGTGTGAACAAAGTGAATAAACGCATTGTCGATGACTGCGAATGCAAGGTCAGTCCTTGTCTGCCGCAGACGGAACCCGTGGTAGATTTGCCGCCGGTAGTGACACATGACGTCATGAGGAATGAGAAACGTGACCAACGTAATATTAAATATAAACTCTTTTCAACTTCAACGGATTTCCCGTACCGTCCAAGCTGCATGATGCTGCACTCGAGATCGAAGAGCAAACGGATACTTATCGTCTTTCCTACATTCTACGTACATTCGATACCTGGGCCCATAACAAATTATTCTTTTCAAAACTTGCAACATGCCCTCCCTGGATACGAACAATCTTCTTGTGTTGGAGCTTTGCTTTCCAAAAAGGCAAACACTCCTTAGTGGTGAGAGTACTCTGTGCTTAACTCGCAAACTCATGAAAGGCACTTTCCTAAGCTAAAGATGAGGTAAAATTATATAACAATATATATTTTCTTTTCCTTAACGTGATTCCGGGAATGAAAAATCAAAAGTGCTTCTTCTGATAGTCTTTTCATGGTTATCATGAACAGGGTGAAAGACAAGCTTACGCTGCCTGATTCGAACTCTAGTATGTGCTGATAGGGCCATTGTAAACGAAAGGTAATAATATCTGATAGAAAGATTGCATTGTTATAAAATGTTCCAAGAAACTCTTTTCACATGAGTTTGTTTACCCTCCTGATGGATGTTGAACGTGTCCAAAATCAGTTCAAATTTCAAGTCACATTGCTAAACATATTGTGTGCTAGAAGATTCACATTCTATGCATGTGAGTATAATTTCTTATTGTTTGAAACTACAAGAAACATAATGTATCTCAATTTCGGTATTTCTTTCGTCTAATTGAACCTTTTCTGGGAAAATCACAGTTTAACAATATTTATAGGGATGTTCACCGATCGCTTCAACTAAATTCAAATAGGCCCGCGCTTTTCGGTACATGCGCAGTTGAAGGTCGTTAGCATCACCACCGGCAGAGCTCTAGATAGATGGGTATGTGCATCCGCCATTTCTGGTCTATGGAGCAGGTAGAGTATGTATACAAATTACAAAGTGAGCATTACACTCGAGAATCAAAGCCTGATTGTGATAAAATTAGCTTTTTACATTAATAAATATTGAATAATATTAGTTTGAGTTTGTTTAAAGACGTGCGGTCATCGATCCGCCGTTCGTGCAACGTTGTGATACTATGACATGACTGTATCGGTTATTTTTTCAATTCTTCGCATATTCCAATCTGTATCGAATGGGAGTAAACGGAATTAGTGAAAATTAGTGCAGAGGTAAATTGATATCTGAGTGTAATGTATACTCAGTGTATATTGAAGACTACAAGACTGAATCCTCGAGTTTGAACACGATTTTTATTTCCTGGAGTGTGGAATAATTCTTTCAATTATTTCGGAAATTTCAGAAATGTAGATGAACCAGTATATGTAAAATTAAATCACGATACAGTCGTGTGAGTAGAATGGGCAGATAATGAATATTGATTAATTTTTAGGTTAGAGCCAATTTAATGCTCTTTCGAACACGCATAGGGATTTACATAGGTATTTGAAACGGGATGAGGTAAAGGCCTGAAAAGAGCCTTATTTAATAAAAAAGCCTCGAGAAGGGTACCTAGCATGGGCCATGTACGGCCCTTTTGCATTTCGAGCGTGACGAAACCCTAACAGGGCCTGATCGGATTGACTTATCCGGGCCTTGAATATAACAAGGCAACTTTCTCGGGACCTGGTACTGCCCGTATTAAAATTTTCCCACGGGTATAGACTCTTGTGTAGGTTGTGGCATAATATATCACAGCGAATGTGCCAAAAAACTAAGAAAAAAGGCAGATCGCAAATATTCACGGTGCTACAGCTTCCGTCAAAACTCTCCTGTAGTAAAAAATAGGGAAAAATCGAGCTTTGATATGGACACGCTTAAAAGAACAATAAAAGGAACCATTCTTTTTTCGCTGAGTTATCGTAGTTCAAGGCCAGCAGTGATTTTTGATTGGGAATTTCAATTCGCGATGCGAGACCTGATGGCCATATAGCGAACTAACCAGCATGGCTGCCTATGAGATACACGTAGCATTGTTCACATGCGTGTTGCACTCAAATAACGCGATAATAAATAATTATGTGTCAGAATAATCAGTTTGAAGTACATAAGAAATTTATTACGGTAATAATCGTCCAATATTTTTTGTGTAAAAATTGATGATCTCATAATTCGACTAGCTCTTTATTGGAGCATTTTATGAGAATTTCTGTCAGATTCCTGCAGTGGACTGGTGACCCACTCAATGCAAAAATAACCAATAATAATTTGTTTACAATGGCAAAACGTAAACGAGTTTAGCTTACCCCGAAAGGGATTGGGCTTAATCGTATGATATTAAAAAAATTGAACCTGCAATAAGAAGCCAAAGTGACAGACTGAATCAAGATACAGCTAAGGTATCTTAGCTCTCAGGAAATGTAAAAATATTGTCTGATCAAATTGATGAAACTAACTTGAGGATCGACCATTTTGACTCAAGGATCGACAATCTTGAAAAATCTCTCAATAACCACTCCTCTACAGTTGATACCAAAGTAGATAACCTTTGCTTACGACTGCGGACTCACGAAGAAAAATTTTTTGAACTGAATATAAAAATCGAGGCCTCAGCACCTGAATGCCAGACTCCGAATTGTCTCGCAGCCTGTATTCCCGAAATGGAGGGGAGAAACAAAAGTAAGAAAAATCTAATTATTTTTGATTTTGATGAAATAACTCAGTCTACCGGCTCTAAGGATGAAAAAGTTATCTACCTAAAAATGAAGTAATACGTATAGGCAAGCGATCATCTCTAATCTCCAATCCAAGACCGATCAAGATTATCTTTCAGAACCAGCAAACAGCAACAGAGGCCTTGAGAGCATATACTGGAAAAAGGAACAAATCGGGGCTGCAGGATGTGCTTCCGAACCTAAGGATTTCAACGGATCGAACCCCAATGCAGCAGCTTCAATATCAACAAATGAAGCGGACTCTGAACGATCGAGTAGCTGCAGGAGAAAAGAACCTGAAACTAATCTACAAGAACGAAAACCCGATAATTGAATTAAAAGAAAATCAACAGGATGAATTAATGTAACTCCACCAGCAACTGAGGTAAATTGTAAGACTTTCAAAATTTTATGGTATTACCAAAATGTAAGGGTGTCAAATACTATATATAACCTCAAATCTTCTTGAGTTTCATTTAACAAGAATACTGAACAAAAAAAATTAGAACTAGTTCCTCTTGCACCGTTGCGATTTTAACATCAGTTGAAGCCGTAAAGTTAATGATCACTATACCTCCTCCCGGTATCGTGAGAAGCATATAGTGGATATAGAGGAAATTTGGAGCGTATACGACCCCATTGAGTCTGTCTTTAATCAGGCTCCTTGGCGCAGTGGATAGCGTGCCGACTTAATAAATCGGCGGCTGGGTTCGAATCCTGGTCCGGAGTCAATTTTCGCGCTCTATCGACTTCGTTTTCGTCTCATTTAAATCACTTAAAAAGAGTTTAGAGAATACCAGGTATAATGAGATATGAGAGTGTAGAATGGACAAATCCTCCCGATATTGCAAACGCATTTCCTTAGTTTTTCTCAGAAGCGTATAATCCGATTAAACTTTTACCACCTGATTGGGAAGACAAATCATCGAACGAAGAGTTTAACTTGTTATTGTTACAACGGGATAATTTATCCACAAATTACCCTCTTTGACCAAGTATTGGAATAATCCAGAAAAATGTTCTGAAAGCAATAAGTAAACTTCGTAACAAGGATTCTACTGGTCTAGACAAGATTCCTTGTACGTTAATCAAAAGTTGCGCTAATTTTTTAGTTACACCGATTAGAATTGTATTTAACTTATCTCTAAGAACAGGGTACTTCCCGAAAATCTAGAAATGTATCCGAATCAGTTCAGTATGGAAAAAGGAGATAAATCGGAAATAATAAATTACAGGCCTACATGGATTTGGTCCACGAGGATCCGCTCTTCCAAACCTATTATGTTTTACTCAACTAGTACGGACACAACTGCAGGTATATAGAAATTAACGTGACGGAGCACAAACTTGCGGGGTCTGTCAACGCGTAAGTAAGGGGAACGACGCATGCTCTCCCCACTTCTTTGGAGATCTCCCAGCGTGCGGAGTGATTGGTCTGTTGCGTCAATTACAGTTTTCGAAGTTTTAGCCGCTTGAAGGTCTTCTGTGGTTTGAAAATTGTGAACAAATAAATATTATGCTGTAAAATTGAGGGTGGAAACGCGTATAAGAGTAAAATGTGTAGTGGAAAATTGTGAAAACGCTCTTGAAAAGCACAACGAACAAGAGAAGTGTGATTAAAAAGGCAGGAAAGTTCCTTATCATCGGTAAGTGATTCAAGGTTGAGGTTATGTTTTAATGAAAGACATCGAGCAAAGATTTATTCCAATCTGAAGGGTTCCCTATGAATATAAGAAAGAAAATTAATCAAGGATTTGATGATTAACTCAATCCACTAAAAGGTATTTTTTCATTTAAATATTATTCTAACCAAAATGTTCGATGAACTTTGTCATTTTTATAAATGTGTTTTTTTTTGTTGATAATTTCCTTCTTCCTATTATGAAAATTGGAATAATTTAAATTAAATTATAAATTCTACGTTATTTATTCTAGAATATAAAATCACAGAGTGACACAATGGACTTAGTAGACTTAGCGACATGCAACAAAAAAACCAACTACCTCAAGAAATGTCTCGTACATCACGACGATTATTGCGCATTCAAATAAATTTTCATTGAACAGATTCTATATATCAAATTTTCCTTTCAATTAACGATTTTAGTAATCTATTTTTATTTTATTTTTCTCATTATTTGAAACTCTCATACGTATTGTAACTAATCTCCTTCAATGAATCAAATTGATTGGAAAAAATCCATGTATCTCATTAACTCATTTGTACTGAGTTTATTATTTTTTACGTCAAATAATAATTTTCACTCCATTTATTTGTAGTGATCTGAGTTTTTCTACATAGAGATAATACTCGATTTTCCATTTCAAATAACGCGCGGCTCACGCGCATTGACTACTAGCGGACTAGCAAATCCAGAGTCGTCTCTGGCGCCCTCCAAGCGAGTGGGGATACCTTCACCCCTCCCGATGTATCAAGTCAACCCGCTCGCCTAAGATGGGACTTCGTCCTCCGTCCCGTTAATTTCTATGTCCATAACCTAAATTCCAATTAGGCTGGAAGTGAGTAAAATTGTTTAAAACATAATTAAAAACAACATTTCGGAACTCCCCATCGTTCCGGTACATAGAAGAAAATTGTTTAGAAGTCAAAGTTAAAAAAATGGGTTCTTCGCGATTTTCTTCAAAACGGTAAGTTTTATCGCAAAATTACCTAAGAAAAAAATTTATCTATAAAAAAAGGATAAATAATTTTTTTCCTGAAAGCTACCGTGTCTGAGATATACCGAACCAAAAAATGGTAAGCGTCATTGTATGCATAAGTACGTCACGTATTTACCTCTGTAGCTGTAATATGAGTTGAACTATTTTCTATTGGTGGTTTTAATTCATATTTAAACTATAAATAATACATAAGTAACACATTGAAAATATCAGGTAAAATGAAACTCAGTCCCTTAATTATACGCTAATGTAACCTTGAAACAACAATATATTCGTAAGACAAGCTGAAAACGACGCCGATGTACTGATTATGATCAGCTACTTGGTTGACAGCTTATCTACTGTGTTAGAAATTAATTTCCTTAATTTCAAAATTCAACTCTTTGGTTGAGAATTTAACTATTTCGTAGAAGGTTTCTTTTTCACATTCAATGATTTGATAGAAAAATCAAGTATCCAGTTGTAAATCAATTTTGTTGTTAAACTTTCTTTATTTTGTTGAAAATACAAGTGTTTGATCAGAAGTCAAATTATTATCATGAAAATTAAAGTATTTAGTAAGTTTTTAGTGGTTAAAAGTTGAACTACTTTCGTGAGAATTACTTTTATCCGGTCTTTAATTCATTCTTTATCTCAAATGTTCACTATTCCATATTAGGTTAATATAAATATATGTATACATGTATATATTTCGTTGCAGATTCGATACATTTGACGTTCATGTAGAAAATCTAATGTCCGTTCTGCAGAAAATCTGAGCCACTTCAAAATGAATAATATTTGTTATTCTCAATAAATAATACTTGTAGGAAAATTGAGGTGTAATGCTTCAAAGCCTATGTTATTCAAATTATTAATAAATATTTTAATATCAATATCATGTATAAAATAGATATTATTTCTTTCTCTCCTACAAGGAAAACAATAAAGTATACACCATCAGTATACACATTTTGAAATTAGTAAACACGTAGAGTAGAATTACTATAAGTGCGCACTCAAATCAGCATACGAGCATATCAAATTTAGTATATTCGTATAATAAATTTTGTAGACATGTTGATGGATTTCGTATATGCGTATACTAAATTTCATGAACGTGTAAACCAATCCTAGGACATGCTTATTCTGAATTTTCTGTACGCTGATATACTAAATTTGATTTCATGTTGTGCATTCTTGCTTCCATCACATGTATATTAAATCTAGTGCAGATTTTTCTAACAGTGCATTTTTCTCCTTACAATAAGGTTACCTTTTCATCATGGAGTAGAAGTAAAAAGGAGGAGATTAAGCTGTGTCTCAGAAATTTGGTCCCACGTTTTCTAGACACAGTTGGATGGAGGTCGTACGCTAAATTGTGATGTTTTGCCTTTATATCACGTAAAACGAGGGGGAACTTTATAATTCAGTGTACGTCTTCCCCGAACAATGTCCGAATACGCAGGGTTCATTTTTCATTCGCATGCGTCTCCTTACTACAGCTCTATGCTCTTCATTATAATGAAATTTCTGATACAATAGTTTTGAGAAGTGAGGACTTTTGCCTGGTTGCGAAGCAAGGACTGCAAAAACAAGCAAAAGTCAAAATTGCCTTTCGCCTGTGTGGAACACATGATTCTTTTTGTCTTACTCCCGTTGAAATCGCGGGGTTTTAAGCATGCGCGAAAGAAGTAAAATTGGCCACTTTAAGGTTAACGGTGATTTCCGCGCACACCACTGTGCGCATGTGTAATCGTCACTGGCCTGAAGCAGACAAATTGAGTCTGTTTCACATTCATAAAAATACACGTTTTCAAGGGGCTCACACAAGAAGTATTTTTTGTTTGCGTCAAGATCATATCCACGCTACTATTGGGTTCATAAGCATGCATTTAACTGGACCTGAACTCAGAGAAAACTGGATATTGAGGAATATTATTATTATTATTATACCATTAAGTCAAGTCCCTTGCGGGGTAAGCATAACTCGTTCGGTTCCAGCCCCTCTGTACTACTGGAAAATAGAGGATGATATTTGAAAAATGGACATTGGCACATAATATCTAGATATTACTGCACAGCGTCTTTCTTTTTTTTCTAATCCTGGGATGACCTCCCAGTAAGTATAGATTTATTGTATTTCATAACTGCAATATTCAGGGTAGATGAGAAATAACGTCCTAATGAAAAAAAAACTACAACTTCCCAACAGAATTTTTCAACATAAAATTGTTCCTTCTACAATTACTCAACTGCTCCTTAAATACGGTTGTGAGCAGATTATTCAAATAGTGGAAATTCGACGACTTCCCAATAAAAAGAAATCGAGGTACGTTTCACAATTAGTACTAGAAAATTCAGAGCTTCTGTATACAGAACATCTTCGTCGAACTTGTTATATCTCATAAATGAGAATATATTTTATCTTCATTTAATATCCTCTGACACTTTACAGAAAATATTTTTTTTGCCCTTCACTGCAATAAGGGTTTAGAAATTCCAAGGCAAATTGATTTAAAGTGGAAGAATCAGGCGTTATTAAGAATAGAATAATGTTCACTTTTTGGTTGGAATTTGAACTTCTTGAATAATAGATTTTCATTAAAATCTACTTGTTAATGTTTTTTTATAGACCCAAAGCGATCAACATCATGTTTGTAATACTTTTAATATATTCTAGATAAGGACATCAGTGATCGCCTGCAATTTTCTTTATATTCTTTATATTGGAAAAAGAAATGTTTCATCCGACTTGGATATTAAAAACGGTCATGAATTCTAAATATGATTTTTTTTTCAATGTAGTTTTTTTATTCACTATTAATTTATTTCCTTTCGAGTTGGCAATGAGTAATGATCGTTCATTCCTATCTTTAGGTTCATGGATCATACAGTGTGTGCCATTAAACTTCAATGCAGGCTTTCTTCAACATGGGAAATCAAACCCCGATTTCGAGCTATCACAGCATAAATTGTCAGATACGTTTCTTCAGCACGTTTTTGTAAGTAAACGTTTAAACTCGACAAATATTTCAAGGGCGGATAACGATCTTGTCTGGTTATGAACTAAGGATCTTGAAAAATTCATTTCAGTGACACTAATGTACGTATTTCCATGTTTATCAGAACCAAGCTTCATCTTCTTTTAGGGTGCGCTTTATTGGAGAAGAAAACATCCACCACGCCAAGAGAGGTGCACTCGTAGCAACGATTTGTTGAAAAAGTATTTTCTCTCCATGAAAACTTAATCAAAGTCTCTGTCTACTTTGGAGTCACAACTATTTACGCACCAAACTTTGTGACTAATCGATTTTCGATGTTGAGTGCAAATCCCTTTTAGAAGTAAAACAATAAATAAATATTTGACGGATAGAGCTCATAATTTCGATTTCACCTAATTTTGTACAAGTAAAATATTGTTCAACTACAGGTTCTCTCTTGGATCATCTACACAATTACAAGTTTAAGTGAACTGAATCTGAACTGAAACTATTGTAAGACATTGAAGTTGATTTAAAAAAAATCTTCTTTGGATCACTCCAATTCAACTTTTTCCAGTTTTCCTATTTTTTTCTAAACCGTGAGATAAAAACGGCGAAAGGCAAGAAATGATAAAAGAAGAGTCACTATAAAGTATAAAGAGGTAAAGACGTATAGCAATACCTGCGGGTCTACTGTGGAATGTTATTACGGGACTGTCAGAGACGCGAGCAGAATAATCCATCAAGCTAGCCTCGATCGACCTTTCTTCTCAAAACTTATCCCATTCGTCTCGCTGTACGCGGTACCAAGATTCAATGTCAGATAATTTTATGTCCTTGAAGTATACTATTATACGATCAAGCATCCTGGATTTTCATCTTGGGGAGTGCCAATGTCCCAGATGACAATGTGACTCAATGTGGACAAAACTTGAACATCAATGAACAACCTAACACACGTCTAACGTTACAATCAGTTAATTCCCCATACTAAAGCGCCACTCCAATGCAGCCTAGTATTTGGGTGAAAAAGTGTATTAGAATTGTCCAACATTTTTGTGTGAAATTTTGATGCTTTTGGCCGCAACTGTTAGATCTTCGTCGATTTTTCCACTGGACATTTAGACGGGTTTATTTGGCAGCCGATGTTTAAGCACATGACATTCAGGTGCAAGACGTTTAGGCGCAATTTTTTGGCTGACAATGTTCCGCGGTGCTGTTTATTTATATTTGAGACACTAAGCGTTTAGGCACGATTGTTCAGCAGCTGCTGTTTTCCGGCGCTGAAAAGTTAGACGCAAGACGTTTAGGCGCAATGGTTTTTCCGCTGCTAGTACTCGGCGATGTCCCTTTAGATTTTAGACTCAAGAGGTTTAGGCGCGATTGTTCGATAGCCGCTGTTTTTCGGCACTGAATATTTAGACGTGAAACTTTCAAGTGCGATTGTTAAGCAGATGCTTTAAATTCAGAAGCGATATGTTTGGGCGAAACTGTTTGGCTGCCGCTTTCTTATGGCGCTGCTCTTTTTATTCTGGAGGCGAGACGTTAAGGCGCGTTTTTTTCCGGCGCTAAAAATCTGGATGCGAGACGTTTAGGCGCGATTTTTTTCCGCTGCTAGTACTCGGCGATGTCCCTTCAGATATTAGACTCAAGAGGCTTAGGCGCGATTGTCTGGTAGCCGCTGTTTTTCGGCGCTGAATACTTAGACGTAAAACTTTCAAGTACGATTTTTGAGCAGACGCTTAAAATTCAGAAGCGAGATGTGCAGGCGAAACTGTTAAGCTGCCGCTGTTTTTCGGCAGTGCCCCTTTGGATTCAAGGGGCGAGGCGTTTAGGCGCGTGGTTTTTTGGCGCTGAAAATTTAGACGTGGCTGTTTGACGCGTGATTTTTAGGCGTGACTGTTTGGCTGCTGCCGTTTGAGCTGTCAATGCTGTCAGTTTTCTTTTCAGCGTTTTTTTTTCTTATGTTCTGATGAAGATGGAAAAATCTTAAGCACATGTATTTCCAACTGAAAATGGAATATTTTGTTGGATTTCCAAGAAAAGTGACGGATTTTTACCAGGCAGTACAATAAATAAAAATCAATTTTAGGATGGTGATTTTTCCGATCACTGGTCAGAATGATTTGGAGAAATGAGAAAAGAACGATTCCCGGTTCAAACCCGGGACGTGGAGATTTTTTCTCATCTCTCCAAGAAATTCTCAGACCACTAGTCAGCAAAATCATAATTTTCAAATTAGTATATTAATAACCCTGGTCAACGGAAGAACATTTATTGTTCCACAATAAAAAATTTTACTCGTTTTTTTCTCTAAAATAGTTGAATTTTAATCCAAAAATATGATTTTCCAGGGAAAGTTCAATTTTGTACCAAATTGCTGAATTTACAAGTTGAAAAGACGAATTTTCTTCAAAACATTCAGAGTTAAATTTTCAATTGAAGTTTCGACAAAAATGATTACTTTTTCAACATAACATTCGAGTTTCCAATAAAACAATCAAACTAAAAAACCAAACATTTGGAATCAGAGTAAAAGAACAAGAAAAATAAAAAGAACAAAGAGTATTTTCTTCAAACTGAGGTAAAATAGAAAGCACTTTGTAAAAAGGAAAAAGAGGTGATTGAGAGAAATGAGTATAAACCATGCTATGTAGAAGTGATTTTTTAATGTATCCAATTAATGTTGAACTGAACCGTTGCAAGGCCATCTTTTGCAAAATTTGCAAGGTTTGCACAGTTTGAAAAATTCAAACAATTTGCATAATTTGCACAATTTGCAAAATTCGCAATATTTGCAAAAATCCTAAAAATTCTCTGGAATTCATCATCATGAAACGTACTAAACATTATATGAGTTTGCAAAGTTGTCTCCAACATTTTTAACATTCTACATTCCTTTATTGACATCTCGGCAACAAACAAACTTTTACTGCCTTTTTTTCTTCTTTCACATAATTCTCTATTTGTGGTCCCAGCATTTACTAAATTTTCGAAAGGAAGAGATAAATCTTGAGGCAAAGAAATGAATTTTCAACAGAACACATGAATTTTCAACAAAATTGGTCAATTTGGAAAAAAAGAGTAACCGAATTTGCAATTAAAAAAATAATGTGTAACCACAATAAAAAAAATGTCAACCAAAGATATTATTCTTGAACTCAATGAATGAACTTGTACCAAAATAAATAAATTTTAAACTGGATAGTTTGCAGTTTGAAAACATCATTTTCAACAACAAAAATGATTCTGAACAAGAAAAACATATTGATTATCAAACAGATGTCATTTTAACTAAAAAAGAATAAATTTCTTCGAAAAGATATGCCATTGGGGAAAAATCTCAACAGAAGAAATTAATTATCAACCAAGAATATATAAACATTATTTTTTCATTGGTTCGATTTGTCGTCCAACTCACCATTCAACTATTCCTCTTTTACTTGAAAATTCAGCTTCTTGAATTGAGAATAATACATTGATATATTTGATATATTACTAAAATCCTTTCCAATTGAAATATTAACCATTACATTCTTCATGGAGGGATCATCTTTTTTACTTTAAAATAGAAAAACTTAGTTAAATCAAAACATCTTGGTCGAATATTCATCATTTAGGTGGAATATTTTTTTTAAACCTAAATGTAAACTATCATTTATTATAAAAATTAGGTAAAAAGTTGAACCATTCTATTTCAAATACATGTATTTTGTTCAAAATTAGTCTCTTCGGGTTGAAAATTCGACAATTTGGTTGAAAGTAAGTCTTTTTCTTTGTAATTCATCGATTTCAGAAGAGGACTCAACTATGTTGTTGGTTACTTAGTATTTTACGTAGAGGATTCAACTTTTTGCCTGGAAATTGAACAGCTACTTTGTTAAAAAATTATTTTCTGCTCGAGAATTCATTAGTAGAAAATTTATTATTCTGGTTAAAAATTTAGGTTTTGCAGTTGAAAATCCGTCTTCTGATCGAATTAAATTATTCAAAAGTCAAAATTAAACATTTTATTATTGAAAATATAAAATATCATATATTTCTTTCAAAATTTATGTATTTCTGTTGGATATTTCAATTTTTTGGTTTATAGTGGAACTACTTAGTCCACAAAATATTTTTTGGGCGCCATAATTTCCTCCGTGATAAAAATTGAAGCTAGTAGATATTGTACAGGAAATTCCTTGATATTGATTATTTTAAACTTAAAATTTCAATAAATAATTTTTCATTAAAAATGGATTTTGTTTATAAAAAGTTATCAGCTTGGTTAAACATTAACATTTTTGTGTTGAAAATATAAGTTTTCCAGGAAAATTGTATTTTTTGTTTGAAGATTAAACCTTTTTGATTAAAATGCTTTTCATTTATTTAGTAAAAAAATTTTCTTGGTAACTAAATTATTTATGTTAACATATCTCAAATAAATCTTTCTTTATAAGATAATATCTGTTAAAAGGAGCCGGCAAAAAAATAGGCAGAACGTCTCTTACACATGGTTGCTCCCTAATTCGGAAGCAAAGGTAGCACATTGTTTCACATCATTAGCTAATATGAAATACGATACGTTCGTCGATCGATTCATTTTTCAATACCGAAAATAAGTGATGCATAAAGTAATCAATGATTGACAAGTGAATCTAGAATTGGACTTCAAGATCTTTTCTGAATTTGTTTTCTATTTCAACGTAGACTTTTATATTCAATGTTTGAATAAAAGAACAGATAAATTGAAAAATAATAATTTTCACTAAATTGGCTCAAATCTTAATAAATAAGCACTACTTCCCAACAAAACTATTGCATTTTGAACCAAAGAGTTCCATTTCATACCAATGAAGACGAATTTTGAAGAAAAAAAAGTGAACTTTTTATATAATAATTAAAAATTTGATTGCATACTTAAATTTTCAACCAAATAGTTTATTTTTTACCAAATTTCATTAGTTTGTCACTAAATATTCGGATTTTCTAACAAACTGTTAAATTTCCTATCCGGAAATATGTATTTTCTAAAAGAAAGTAAATTTTTGATCAGTCAGATGGGTTTCCAACAAGAACGTAGAATTTTTACCTCAAACCGATCAATCTTCAATCGAACAAATGTATTTTTAACCAAGAAGTTCATTCTTTCATGAACAAGATGAATTTTCAAAAGAGTAGTTATTTCAATTACAAAGCATTAACTTTTTATAAGGATAATACTTGAATTTTCAATCAAAAAGTTAATTTTTTACCGACTTGTTTATTAGAAAATAAATATTCGAATTTTCCAACAAACTGCTGAATTCCCAATCCAGAAATAAGAAGTTCCGAAGAAAGTAAATTTTGAAAGAAATAGTTGGGTTCTCAACAAAAGCGTTGTATTTTTACCCGGAACAGATTAATTTTCAACCAAACTGTTGCATTTTTAACCCAGAAGTTCTATTTTGCATCAAAAAGTAGAATTTCCAACAAAATTGTCATCTTAATGCTGAAACATGAAATCCTGATGAAAAATACTTGAATTTTCAACCAAATATTTCATCTTTTTTTACTGATTTGTTGATTTTTAAATAAATATTTGAATTTTGCATTAAACTGTTGAAATATAAGACTTCAATAAGTAATTGTATTTTTATTCATAAAGTTGAATTTTCCGAAAAATAGTTGGATCTCTAACAAAAAAAATTATTTTTTTCCCATAAATTAAGAATTTTCAACAAAAGATATGGATTTTTGATGAAATAATGTAACCTTCAAGGAAATACTTGAATTTGCATCCAAATACCTAAATCTTCATTGACCTGTTATTTTCAACTAAATCAATCAATTTCCAACCAAACAGTTGCATTTTCAACCAGAGAGTTCAATTTTATATCATAAAGAGGAAATTTCAGCGAAATGGTTCAATTTTCTAGAAAAAGAGTGTTTTTAGTCAAATAGTGTAATGTTAAACGAAATAGTTCCTTTTCAGCTGAACTGTTGAACTCCCAATTAAATATTCGAATTTTTAAAAGAAAAATATTAAATTTCAATAAGAAAGATATTTTTCAAATGCAACATATGAATGTTAAGCAAAAAAGTAGAATTCTCAACGAGAACAGACCAAATTTTCAACGAAACAGTTGCACTTTCGAACATAAAGTTCAATTTCCCATAGAAAGTCGAATTTTCAACAAACTAGTTTAATTTACTACAAAAAATTCTTTTTCAGCCAAATAGTTGAATTCTATGACAAAACATTTCGTTTTCAGAGAAAAAGTAATATTTCGAACTAAATATAAGAACTTTCTAACAATCTTTTGAATTTGAAAACTGGAAGTTTCAGTACCAAAGTTAATTTTAATCATAGTTGAATCTTAAATAAAATCATTAAATCCTTCAACGAAAAAGGGTATATTCTCCTTAAAAAACTGTATTTTAAGTCAAAAAGATTTATTTTTCATCATAAAAAATTATTTTTCTACAAAATATTTAATTATCGACGAAATATTTCATACAGAGCCATAAAGTTGAATTTTCGACTACGTATTTGAATTTTCTAACAAACTGTTAGATTTGGAACAACAAAATGTGCAATATTAATAAAAAAATCATTTTTTGAATCCATTATTCAGATTCCCAAGAAAACAGTTTATTTTATGAAAGGCAGCTGAATTCTCGAGTGAATTTTTTATTTTTCTAATACACTGTTTAATTTTTCATGAAAAATATGAAATTCCAACAAAAAAGTTGAATTTCAATCAAATAGTTGGATTTTCAATAAAACAGTTGAAAATTTAACCGAAACGGATTGATTTTTGAACAAACAGGTAAATTTTCTAAGGAACTCTTGGATTTTAGACCGAAAATATGAAGTTTTAATGAGGAGTTGATTGAAATCAAAAAGTTAGAGCTTCAACAAAATGATTTGATCGTCAACTTTAACAAGTTGCATTTTTAGCCAAAAATAATCAGATTCCTTTCGAAAGGAATAGATTTTAGGCAAAAAAAAAATTTCAGAACAAGTGTTGAATTTCCAAACAAGAAACATTTCTTGGTCATAAATAAATTAGAAAAAGTAAAAATCATACTGCTGAATTTTCATGTCAAAAAGACAAATGAGCACTAAAAGAGGTGATTATTTAACCTGAAAATAAGCATTTTCTAGCCAAAAGTTCATCTGGAACCAAATAGCCGATTCCTTATGGAACGACCTAAGAATCCCGACTCATTGTAATATTACCAAAATGAGAAGTTCCCGAATGATGGAATCCCCGAAAGTTTTTAATACAAACGAATTGGAATATTCTCGAACGATATAATTCCCGTATTATAAATGTACCAAATTTCAACAATTAAGAGGATTTTTTTGATGGATAATATTCATTCATTGATGATGGCAACGGCTCTAGAACAGAAGAAACAGGTTCTGTTACAGGTTGAGAACATACTTAGAACATGGTCCGAGTAATGTCGTCCCCGAATGGATGTAGCGTAACGCTGTTACAGAGCCATGCTCTGTCAGAGACCTGTAACAATCCTGAAATAGCGTTATGTATAAGGCTGTTTCTCACATATATTTCAACAAATATATTGAAAACCATTTGAGAGCAGTGTTACAAAATAATCCATTTGTTCTGTGATCGTTCTGTAACAATTACATAATACTGTTACAAAGATATGCCACCGTTACGTAACAAATATGAAATTCAAATACGTAACAAATATGGAACTAAAGCAGGTAAATTCTATAATTTACCATCATAACTTCTGTATTTTCTTCTTAATTACTCGATTAACTTCTATAATTTGCTGTAACGTTAATTCTATATTAATTATATTACAGAAATCAAGAACTGCTACATATCCTACAGTACCAGTCTGACACAACAATATGACCTTTATGTTCGGTTCTTGATGGAACAGAACTTGGACTTGGACTTTCATGTCCTGCAAATGTTTCGTCACAAGATGGTAACAATGTTATCTCAATTTTGGAATAAAAATAATTAAATAATATATACATAAACTAGTATTTATTTCTCCAAATTGGCACAGTTCTCAAACAATAATTATTGTCCTCGTAACTTAGAGAAAAACTTGAAAAAATATATTTCTAATTGTCAAAAATATATTCAGCCATCCGAACATTCGTGACATCTCATATTTATTTTATTATATTTTATTATTGTTTGGAATTTGAACACTGATTGGTAGGAAAATAGAGATTTTTTTGGAAAAATTTCTTATCTTTGAGAATATTACATTATATTATATTTATTGAATAAATATTATTGTTGGGAATATTATTTTTTGAATTTCGGGAATATTATAATTCGACAACTTGTAGTCGGGAATTTTCTTATTCGGAAATTCTCCAATTCGGTGCTACTATAAACTGTCGGAAATTTTGTTATTCGGTAATTTCCCAATTCGGTAATATTATAAAATTTTAGGGAAATTTTCATCATTTTGGGAATTTCATGTACCGAATATTTTACTTTTTGGGACTTTCAAAGTATCAGGAATTTTATTTTTTAAGATTTTTCTGTCGCCCCATTTCCTTTTTTGGGATTCATACAAATCGGGATTTTTATGTTTACGGGAATATAATCATTTCGGGAATTTCATATTCCGAATATTTCACTTTTTGGGAGTTTGTTAGTGTCAGGAATTTTATTTTTTGAGATTTTTCGGTCGACCCATTTGCTAATTTGAGAATTTCAGCATTTGAGGAATTTAAGATTGAAAATATTTTTTTGTTGTTGAGAGTTTTACAGTGTCGGATGTTTTTTTTCGGGATTTTTCAGTCGTCTCAGGTTCAGGGTTATCTATTCGTTCCATTGCGAAAATCTGAATCTTTATGTTGAAAACAAAATTGCAAAGAATCTTTCAAGGAACCAATTCAGCTTTTGATCTTTGGATTGGATAAAAATCGCAACTTTTGCCAAAAATTGCAGCTATTTTAATGCTTGTTAAATGCTAATTAAATGTATATACCTGGAGAGGTTTTCTGGGTATACAAGGAATGAGAGGAAGAGAGGAGTTAAATTTGCATGGAAATCTTCTTGACATTTTAGTGCATTTAATTAATTGAGCATGATCAATAAAAAACTCAGCTAACTAACTTTCTAATCTTCACCTAAGAATTTGATTTTCGAGTCTGATTCATAAATATATAGTTTTGAATTAAATTGCAATTCTAATTAAATTGGACTAGAAATATTACAGCATTGATGCAAAATTATTTAAATTAATTGGAGGAATCCAATTTTAAGTGTTTTGAATAAAAATTCACTTATTCCTTCTTGAATTCCGCGTATATTTTTCGAATTGAGTGAATGTAAAAAAATTGTATTTTTTCCCCTAAAAAATATCCGAAATACAGGAAGAAGTTTGGAGTCATAATTATTCTCTCTTGAGGAAAAAAAATTCCTTCCCTATTTTTAGATATTTTAAATTGTTTTCGTCCTCATTTTTTTAATACGTCCTGATGAGGTGCGTTTTTTGAGTAAAAATACACGTTTTTGAAGGTACACGAAAAAAATGGTTTTAAGTATCGAAGAGAAGAAAAATAGTATATTGCGCAACAAGGGGCGAAAGTCAACGATTTCACGAGTGTGAGTTAGCTGCCCGAGCGAAGCGAGGGCAGATACACACGAGTGAAATCGTTGCTTCGCC
>WSXT02198393.1:0-18991 GCA_011762715.2 Neuroterus valhalla
TGTGTGAATGTGTGTGTAGCTAGGAAGCGGTCGCTCTCTGTCAGAAGAGGATCGACGGACCGCACCGTAGCTCAGTTGGAAGAGCACTCGTCTGGATAACAAGAGGTCCTGGGTTCGAACCCCAGCGGAGCAGGCGAGGCTGTCCTTTTTCACAGAATTTTGTATTTCATTTGATGATGGAATAAATTATCACATTGGCTTGATGGAATTAAATCTTAGAATTAAATTTGTTTAAGGGACTTTATATCTTGAGTTCTTCTCTTCCAGGGAATTTCAAAGTGTCGGCGAATTTATTATCCAAGATTATATAGTAACAATTAACATTTCCGAAAGAAAAATGTTAACGATAAACCAATTTCAATTGAAATAAGTTAAGTAAATATCATGAGATTGAAGCCAGGAATAGGCTGCGTTTGGAAAGAAATATTCGTTTATAATAATATTTTTGTAGGTTAGGTTGCCAACAAATTTTCGATAATTTTTTTCCAAAAGAAGACAAAAATGTTCGATTTGAAAATTTGGTAGTTTTGAAAAAGAAAATTAAAATCACCTGCTCTTTCATCTTCATTGTCATTTTCGAAATTTCCCCTGATATTTTTAACGATAATAATCGTTGTATATAGTTCTCTGAATTTCACCGATTCGAGTTTTGAAAAACTTTTTAACTCAAAAATTTGAAAAATGGCATCTTTTTTTGAAAATCCAATATAATTTTAAAAAATGTTCTTGATGACAGTAGGAATTTGAATGAGAAATTATTTTCCTCGAACAGGCATACAAGAATTTTTTTTCGACATTTCGAGATTTTCTCTAAATCCCGGTAATTTTCATAATCCTCTACGAAATAAAGCAAGAAAGTTATACATCTTCATTATTTGACGAAATATCTGGTTCTTCAAAGAAGGGTCGATCCGAAATTTATAATATCTTTCATCGGACATTATTTTTCTATTCCACAAGAATTCATTTTTCATTCGCAATGTGCCTGAGAACTAAATTTTATTCCTGAACATAGATTTTGAAACAAAAAAAATATATAATTTAAGAAAAACAGTGGACATGAAAAACATATTTTTATCCACAATTGTGTGGAATATTAGATTGAAATTAAATTATCAACTGAAAAAGTTCAATTTTTCGTGAACCTTTACATTTTCAACCAGAAATTCAAACAAAATTGACCTAAAATAAATAAACCTGCAAGTTGGAATTAGAATTTGGCTATCCTCCTCGTTTTTTATTCCTAATTTTCAGATTTTATTAGAAAACTGAGAAACAAAAATCATTCGCCCAAAACTTATAACGCCTTACGTCGTATTCTTTTTTTGTTGCAAAATTTTTTTTCGAGGATTCGGATCTGTCTATCTAAAAGTATTTTTGTCCGAAAACTGAGCGAAAGTGCTCGTTTTCGCTTCACTGAGGAGGAGCGAAGATGCTCACTTCCACTTCAATAAGGAGGAGCGAAAGTGGGCAATTCCATGCCTGTAACTAATTAAGCGTGAAAACTCGCCTCCGCTCTATTGTCAGACAAAATAGTATGTGAATCTAAATAAAACAAGGTCATTTGCGCCTTGTACGAAGTTAAGCACCTCGGCTTCGCCTCGGTGCAAAATATACTATTTCGAACTTCCAAACCATTTTAACCTATCTCGAGTAACCTTCATCAACTGAATGAAAAATTATTCAAGTTTAAAATGCAGCCACATTCTCAAATTTAACTTGATATTTGATTGACAAAAATTTCTAAAAACTAATTACTATTCGCAGGACACATTTTTCTCGTAATTACTCTTATTTATTTCCCTCAGAATTTGATATAAGTACCCAGAATTTCGGAAGAAAAGAAGCACATTAAAAATTCTCTGATTTCAGTGGAGGATGTTAAGAAAGCCTGGTCGAAATTGCAAGAACAAGAAGCTGCTAAAAAAATCAAAGAATCCAGTACGAGGAGATCTTTAAGAATCAGTAGCATCGACACCAGTAAGGATTCGCAAAAACCCGCTGAATTTTGCAGACGATCTTTGAGATCAAGTTCTATTGCGTCCACGGACAAATCGAGCATAACTGAGTGAGTCAATTATTTATAAAATAGTTTATTAATTTCACCCTACCAGCTGATCATTGCACCATACAAACCACTTTATTCGGAAATTGACATTTCGAAATATAAAAATTGAAAACATTCACTTGTCGGGTGACTGACTCCAGGACATATGACAGTCTGCCACGTGGCCTTATTGCATTTTATTACATTCAGCTACTTTGAATTAAAAAAAAATTCAATGTTGCACTTTCTGGAAAACGGTTTGAAATATATAATGGCACTTTTTTTTCGTCTATTCGAGGGTTATATTCTATTTTAACAATGCAATTACATATATTATATTGCAGCTAGGGCCCCAAAACCCTGTTCTCATTACAATTTGATTTGGAAATGCATGGAGTTCCACTTCTTAAACGAAATAAAAATTGAAATGGGCCAAAGAGATATGTCCTCATACATTTTAAATCATTTTAAACAATTATAAAAATTTTTCAAGTAGTATTTACATTTTCCAAATCACAAACCCGCCAAATGTAAACGATTTGGCCACGTGACCATTTATTGAATGTTATTACATTTTGTGTCTTTATAATATAAATTTTGTGAATATTGATCTGAAATTTTGGAAAATATTTCAAAATACATGAGGGCATGTTTGTCTGGTCCATTTTTTATTTTTATTTCGTTAGGACAATGCACAATAATTACATTTTTCCAATTTCAAAGCCACCGTTTATAATAATGCAGTATTATCCACTGATTGGTCACGTGACAGACTCTTAATGTCCTTAAGTATTACCAAAAAATTGTTGGTGATACTTTCCAAATTCAAGTCTTCATGGGTACAATTCTTCAAAATTGAGGAACTCTTCAATCTTGTACGCAAAATGTTTGAAAAATTCAAATTTTGCATGTACGATTAACAAGGCAATATTGCAAGAAAATATAACAAAAATCCATTGGAACAAATAAAGATATCGAATTAGGAATGATAGAATACGGATGTTCAAATTTCAAAATTTTATTTATCAAGTTCCTTTTTAAAAAAAATCTATTCCTTATTGTTGGGTCCTTTTTTAGAATATGGACTGTTTTATTCGAAAGCCTTGGAACTGAACCTTTTTAAGGATAAATTATTTATGATCCATCCCTTATTGATGCGTTATGAATCAAACAATCAAAAATTAAAAAATCCAAATTTTATAACTGCAAATCAAAAACCGTTACGAAGATAAAATTATTAAATATGAGGGAGGAAAATTTTTAATTAAAATGTTTCTAATCTAAAAATAGTCATAAAAAAAGAGTTTCTTTCAGATTCAGACAAAAAAAATGTAAGTTTTGGGATCTTAAAACCAAATCACTTTGAATTCAACCATATTCATGTAAATTTTTTTTTATTTCCAGACTTCAAGCGTTTTGAATTTGGAAATGTTGATCGATTTCGAATTGAGCAGAAAATTTGGAAATTGAGTTATTATTATTATAATAATTTCATATATTGATTGAAAATAATTAAATAATTTTTAACTAAAAGCGTATAAAGTTAAAAAAGGGTAATCCTAAATTCCTGGTCAGATCTCGGATCAATTATTCAGTTTTCCGGGACATTTGATCAAATAATAAGTTCACGAATCAAAGCATTTTCCAAATAGTTTTCAATAGGATAAAAGTCATATTTAGGATTCAAAAATTTTCAACTTGAATACACACCTAGAACATACTTGGAATATTGCTATGGGTTCAATAATTTATTTAGGAAAATTGTAATTTCCAAAATTTTGTAAGTTCTCTAATTCTTGAAAATAAATCGATTAGGTTCACAAAAATTGGTTGAAACATTAGTATCTTTAAATTTTTCTAATAAAAGTAAAGAAAAACAATGTTTTTGTAGACGCCTTAATGTAACAACTGCTTAACTTCAAAACGACCGGAAATTCGGGAAAAAAATCCCAGAACTGGGAAATTTCCGAAAAAGAAGATACTAAAAATGAAAATGACTGAATACAATTAACGGAAAAGTTATTAAAAAAATATATTTTCTCATTTTTCTTCTCGAAAGGAGAAAAAAGCAAGAAAAATACAATAATTGATGAATAAATTATTAAAAATAAATAATAATAAATATTGACATTGATCAAACGAAATTTTTCATTATTTTTTACCGAAAAAAAGAAAAATTCTATAAATAATTAAAGGATAATGAATGATAAATGAATGGTTAATAAACAATTAATAAATAATCAATGAATTAGAAAGAAATAAAATGATAATAATCAATAAAATGTGCAAATATTAATGTATTTGTGTATTCAAAGTTTGAATGTTCTGATCCCTAAGTAGATTAAAGTTAAAACTTGCCGATTTTAGATTGTTGAATTTCAAGATCTTCAATTGAAAATTGTGGAAACGAAGTATGTTTAGAGTTCCATTGTATTATTTTTGAGTTGTATATGTTTTTTGTTGAGAATTTTCCAATTTTAGAGTTCCCAGTTTTAAGTGTCCGGAAATTTAACAGTTCTATCCGAATTTTGCAGAATTGTGGATTGAAATTTTATTTATAATTATGAATTATTTTTCAAATTAATTTATTTTTTTATAATCTGAAACAAAATAATAAATCGACAATTAAATTAAATATAATATATAAATTATATTATTATTATATTAAAATTTACGGATTACGTTCCTGTTAAGTTCTTCTGAATTTACGTTGGATATCAATTCATTCAATTCATTCATATTTCAAGAATATGAATTACGTAAGAAGATCCAATAATTCCATTCACCAAATCAATTTTTTTTCTACTAAGTGAACGAAATTCTCGTCTTTTTTTTAATTTTCCGACCAAGTAGGCACCCTCATTTAGAATGTTGATGAGACTTCTCAATTTTGGATTTATTTACTTTTGAAGTCTTTATTAAAAAAAAATGTTTCCTCTCTTTTTGAAAAACAAATCTCTGAAAAAATAAACACAATCGCATGGAAATGTACACTCTCTCACCGAGGTCGAAGGTTGAACTCGAATTTAATTTTTTCTTTCAAATTTAATATTGCTTTCAAATTTGCTATAGAAAATGATGTTCATATTCTCGTTAACAATTTCGTGTAACCGCTTGAGCAACAAAGATATACGGAAATTAACCTTTGACCTCAAGGAGGGATTGCAAGGTTCCAAATAAATTAAATTTCAACGTCTTTGAAATGAGACTGGAAATCATCAACTTTCTTGCCTCTCACTTGAAACTCTCTTCTACCCTCTTAATAAGAATGTAATAAGAAATAAAATAAAAAAATTATATATCATCGGTTCCAACAGTAGGCCACCTTATAAGCAAATAATATTCGAGTAAAAAATCATGAGAAATATTCATTTAATAGTAGCTGAGATCCCCTCAAAGAGGAATAAATTATTCAAATAAATATAAAAACTATTTTGGGCGGAAAAATGGGTTATCTTTTGTCATGATTGACTGGAACAAATATGAAGACAGCTGCTAAGCGCAGCTCCGATCTTCCGCGCTGAGAACCCCCAGAAGAACTGCGGTGAGTGTGCGCGCGCACACTAAGCCAACATGCCGCTCTGCAACCCCCTCTCTGGTGAGCCGATGGTTCTCAACGTGCATGAGCGGAGCTCTGCTCGCCAGCTAACTAACTAGTAGTGCTTCCCCGATTCCTTATCAGAAAAATTTGTTATATAAATATAAAAAATATTCAATATTTAAAAGCCCACTCAAGATTTGTGGTCTACTACTGATGTTGAAATTATATTTATGTATAAAAATTATTGTATGATGCCAGACATGATAATATCGATAAAGTTTCACAAAAAGTGGGAAAGGGAGTAAAAAATGTTAGAATCGGGAACTAAAGTGAGGTTTTATGTTGGAACTTTGGTGGAAAATTAGTTCGGTAGCAATCGCCTTTCGTTTGTTCTCGCTTCCCTGATTTTTACGAGAATGGATTCCCGCCTGTGTTGTCTTTTACGAGAATGGGCTCACAAGTGTATCGATTTTCTCCACTTGCAGGCCCTCAAATGAAAACAGCTGCGCGAGCAGTACCTGCAGCTCACCTCCAAAGACAGAGGAAAAGCGTTCACTAAGGTCCATATCTGAACTATCTTCCATAAATGAAGCGGATTTGATATGCATGGCTGCTGGGGATGCCACTATCCTTGGATTCGAAGAATTAAAGGATGTAAATCAGGATCCCAATCAAGACCAAGATCAGGATTCAGATGAAACTTTGACTTCTAATCAGGAGGGCATGTTCTCAGAGCAATATGCACCTGACTCGAATGATCGGTATGTTCCATTTTTAAAATTAATTACAGAGCCAAAAAAAATTTGTCTCAGGGGTTAGGAGTCCTTTTTGCCCTATCACATCAGGTTTTTGATATAACCTCGAAAAGGAATAACAGCCACACATAAAGAAGAAACTTCTTTACCCAGGAATGATACCATGTTTATTATATGTTCTCAAGGTCGCTGAAACCGAATTCAGAGTTTATTTTACGCCATCGACTCAAGTTTTTGACATAACCTAAAGAAGCCCCCACAGTCACATAGAAAAAGTTTTCACCTGGGAGTAAGACTATGTTTATCATAAGCTTTCGGGGTCGTTCAAAACAAATCTAGAGTCCATTTTATCATATCACGTCAGATTTGAGACGTAACCTCAAAACACACAGAAATCGGAATCCTGGCATAGAAGTGCGACCTTGTAGATTATTATATATTTTCAAGGTCACTGAAACCAAAACCAGAGTTCATTCTACCCTATCACATCAAGTTTTTAACATAACCTCAACAAGTCTCCACAGTCACACAGAAAAAAAGTTTACGCCTATGAGTTAGGCTATAATTTATTATAAGTTTCTGGGTTTGTGCAAACCAAATCCGGAGTCCATTTCACCCTATCGCGTCAAGTTTTTGACATAACCTCAAAAAGTCTTCACAGTCACAATTAAGAAAAGTTTTTGACTGGGGTTAGATTACGTTTTTGAGAAGTTTTCAGGGCCATTCAAACGAAATATGGGACTCCATTTCATCCTTTCACGTTAGGTTTTTGACATAACCTCAAAACACACAGAAAAAAGAATCCTGGCATAGAAATGCGACCATGTGGATTATATGTTTTCGAGGTCGCTGAAACCAAAACCAGAGTTCATTCTACCCCATCACGTCAAGTTTTGAACATAACCTAAAAAGTCTCAACAGTCAAACAAAAGTGTTGGCTCGGTGGTCAGACTATGTTTATGAAAAGTTTTCGAGATAATTCAATCCAAATCTGGAGTCCATTCACCCTACCACGTCAGGTTTTTGACATAACCTCAAAACACACAGAAAAAGAAATCCTTGCATAAGGGCGCGACCATGTAGATTATACGTTTTCAAGGTCACTGAAACCAAATCCGAAGTTCATTCCACACTATCACGTAAGCTTTTTGACATAACCTAAGAAGTTAGAGATAACCCTTTATTTCTGTGTGACCAGGAAGACTTTTTGAGGTTATGTCATAAATCTCACGTTATTAGGTAAAACGAATTTCAAATTCGGTTCCAGCGACCTTAAAAACGTTTAATGATGAAGCAGTAAAGAAGTTCAACATTTAGAATGAATAGTGAAATTGTTGAATCGAAACGGATGAAGTACTTAAATTTAAACAAAAGAAAGATAAATTCACAGTAGAAGATTCAGTTGTTCAATTTTGAATAAAAAAAGATCAATTCCTAATCAGAAAGGGAAAAGCTCATTTTAAGGTTGGAAAAAAACTCAAATGAACTGAGAAATAAAGCATTTCAATCAAATATTCGAATCTTCATTAAAAAATGATAAAGTTTCAACGAAAAATAATGAAAATTGAATTTTCTCATCAAAAATTTAGATTTAAACAACAAAAAGAGATCATTTTCGACAAAGGAATGGGGTTTCCAGACCAATAAAGGATCAAGTGGTTCTATTTACAATATTAAATATTAATTTTAGATAAAGAATAGAATAACTGATTTTGCAGTTAGAAAAAATGAATTTCAACCAAAGAATGAGAAGTTCGGCATAATAGACACCTAATTGAATAAAATGAATGGGACTGGAAATTGAAATCCAATTTGAAATGATATCTATGTTGGAGTAAAAAACACGAATTTACAACAAAATATACGAATTTTGAACCGAATATTTTCAAATTTTGAAAACAAGAAAATTTCAACCAGAAATGAGAAAATTAAGTTAAAAAGTTAAATTCACAATGGGAAATTCGATAGTCGAATTTTCCATTAAAACAATAAATTACTAACCAAAGATAGAATAGTTAAATTTTTGATTAGAAGAATTGGATTTCAATCAGGAAAAGGACAAATTTTCAATATAATAGTTAACTCGAGGAAAAAAATGAAACACAATTGAAAACAAACTTCAAATTGATTTTTTAACGTGAAAGACGAATTTGCAAATAAATATTCTCATTTCCAACTAAAAATGATAAATCTTGAACCAAGAAACAGAAGAAATAAATTTCCAGGGGAACAATTAATTTCGGAACAACAAAAAAGATAATTCTCATAAAAAAAATCCAAGCTTGAACCAACGAAAATAATATTTAACCAAGTAGTTTCACTTTCGAAGAGTAGTTAATTTTCCAACAAAATGATTTAAATCTATTTATTAATAAAATTCAATTATAAATAAAATAATTTCCTAGCAAAGAAAACGAATTCTCTCAAAAAAATTAATATTTGTACTAAATAGTCTTTTATTTTCCAACAAAATCATTTAAATGTATTTATTAATAAAATTTGATTATAAATAAAATCATTTCCTAGCACAGAAAACGAATTCTCAAAAAAAAAAAATATTTGTATTATAATATTCCGAATCAAATATAAAATTTCCAAAAAACGATGCGATTTCAACACACAAATAAGAAAATCAATTCTAGTAGAACAACCATTTGTTAAACATTAAAAAAATAAATTCACAAAGAAAGATTCAGCAGTTCAATTTTGATGGTAGAAACGATCAGTCCTTAATCAAAAAAAGAAGAGTTGAATCCCGAATTAATAGAATCGAATTTTTTTTCAATAACATTTTGCTTTACAAAAAGAAATTTATTCAATTCTGACAAAGTTCAAATCCTCAAAAACATATAATTTTTCCAATGAAAGACATAATCATGAATATAAGAAACTCAAGCACTGCAAAAGAAGTTTATCCAAACGATATATTTTGAAATTCAATTTTTTTCACGATCGCTTCTCAGAATTTTTGGGAAATTCTTGAATTTTAATGAATGATGGTTTTTTTTTCAGGGAACCATTTTTTACAACTCTGCTGATTTCATTTTGATAGAAAAATTTTTATAGCTTAAATTGATTGAACAATTTTCCTGAACTTGTATTCAAATCTGAAAACAATTTTTATTTAATTTCGTGAAGAACATTTATAACTGCTCACTCCTCATTTCTTAATTAAATTGTATTAACAATATTAAACAGTAATTCACAAATAAATTTTTGGTCCTCAAGACAAGATGGGACTATTTCTTCAATTGAAAATAAAGTACGATTTCCTCTAAAAAAGGACGCTTTTGCAACCCTGGTGGGATACGAACCCAGGACCGCTCGTTATCCAAACGAGTGCTCTCCCAACTGAGCTACGGTGCGGTTCATCCAAAAAAGTATTGACGGACCGCACCGTAGCTCACTTGGGAGAGCACTCGAAACCTTTCTAACCAAAACCAATTTTTCTTCTACTCTAGTTATCAGCCAGATTTGGGGATGGCAAGAAGTCTACGATCACGATTTTCTGAGCCAGGACGTTCAACTTCAAAAAAGATGATCCAAACATCTCTTAATGCTTCTCCAAGACGGGGTCCTATCAACAGCAATAACAAAAGCAACAAAAAACGCAGCCCTAATCCCACCGATTCAACCAGATCCTTTTTCGACAGTATGGCCCTGACTGTGGCCACTTTTCCTCAACACCTGCAAGCTCAGGTCAAAGGTCAAGTTTGCAAAATCATCTCTGAAACTGAATACGAACTATCATCGCCCAAAGTCCACTGACCGATTTTTTTTCCTTAGAAAGGATTTTTGAACCGCTTTTTTGCGAAATGTTCGTTTTTGATTATTTTGATTCGAAATGAGCTTGCGGGCGACCCTGAAGTCTCACTAAAGCTTTTTGAGATCGTGCCAAAAATTTTACTCCTAAAAAAGGTGTGATACAAATACTAAACAGAAAAAAAAGAGGGAAGATGAAAATAAATAGAGGGAATAAAAAAAAAGGATGTGAATCAGTTTCTGATACCATCTTTTCTGGATTCTTATTATTTAAAAGTTTCAAACATTTGTCAAAATTGAATAAAATTAGTTTCTTTTTTAAAACATCTCTTGAGCTCAAGGTTCTTGAATAAGCAATGAATTATTTCCAAAATCGAAAACAACGCCCACAAGACCCTTTCAAACTTGTTATGAGTTCTCCAACTTTTTTTATTCTTTCTTGAACCTTCTTTACCAATTTAATTTTTGGTTTATTTATTTTTCTCGTTTTTTCATCAGGTTTTTGTTCGCCGATTCATAGTTTGTACGTTTTTTGATCGGAGTAATAAAAAAGAAAAAAAAACGATTTCTCCAGAAGGGAGGTATTTTTTATATTTAAAATTAAGTTTCCAACTTCGTAGGTCAATTCTAAAATTTTCTGGCGCAATAAATAAAAATCAAAATTATTATTCATAACAAATTTTTGTATTTCATAGTTCATCCGTCATCTAAAATAATAGGTAAGAAGACAAGGCTAGTATTTCTGATAATCGATTTCGTTTCTTCGAAACCAACTGATTTCTGTTTAGAAAATGTTATCATAACCTCAAATTGTTGAGAAATTGTAAAGGTTTCAGAAACGTATACTCATATGCAGAGTGAGATGCAAAAATGAACCAATGATGTTCAAAAAATTTCATTCGCCTTTGGAATCCAATAATTTTCTCTTTTTATGCCGGTTTTGGGCATCGAAGGCAAGTGAACCCATATATCGAAAAAATAAATTAAATTTTTCCTACAATCTAGTAATTCATAATCATGAATAATAATAACAATAATAATAAATAATATATAATGCTATACAAATAATAGTTTGAGGTTTTCAATTTTCCTTCAACCCCAAAATTTTTTTTGGGGATGGACGATTACCAGTGGAAGTCTTAACATAACCTCAAATTAAACGAAACTTCAATTCTGCTTTCTGGCGTAAATCACGGAAGTAAGTTTGAATTGTACAACAATTTCTTTCCTTTTCTTACTTCAAACATACAAATAATGTTTTGAAAATACCATTTCCCAGTAAAAAACCGCGAACAAAACCAAAAATTGTAGATATCATCTGATAGCGTATACCTTTTCTTCGCTTCTAGAAGTTTCCAGGAAAAAACATCAAATATACTTCCAAATAAATGTTCATAATTATGAATATTCTTTCAAACCTGATGCTTTCTTTATTTTAAAAAACAGATTTCCGGTAGAAAATATTGACATAACCTAAAACTGTTTAGGAATTCCTAATATTCTATGGGATCCATACTGAATAACGTTGTTAACTTTTCAGAGTTAACTAATATTGTTAGAGATTCTTTCGTTTTCTTAAGAGTCCGAAAATTCGTCTTTAAATGAACCTTTTTCTGAAAATAATATTCCATGTCTTAAATAATCGGTTTTCACTGAAAAATGTTGACATAACCTCCAGTCGTTTCTAATATTGTAAATCTGATATGAAAAATACTGGCTTTTGGTGTTGAACACGAAAAAAAACTGAGGATCTTCAAAAATTTCTTATTTTCTCAGGAACCAAAAAATTTTTTATTGAAAAGTATGGATTCTCGATATAAAACGTCAGCAAAATCAATCATTGTACAAAAACTGCAAGTTTCCTTCGAAATCTAATGATTTCTCGTTGCCGGTAACTATTTGGAGAGATAAACACCAAAATGATATGCGGAAAGTACTTTAAGATTCCAAATCCTCGTTTGAACCTAATATTTCCTGTTCAGAATAACCGATTTTGAGTAGAAAAAATGTAAACATAACCTAAAATTGTTCGTGAATCCTAAATCTTTTCTAAATCGATACTGATTTTTGGAGAGGAACGCGGGAATAAAGAATTATTGTTTAAAAATCTTGTTTTCTATAGAAGCCGATATTTTGTGAGGAAAAGACCGATGATCGGTATAAAATTCCGGAAAACTTTCCCAAATCCAATGATTTTTCATCATCAATTGCGTTTTGAAGAGCGAAACGCACACATGATGCCAGGACAATAGTTCGTAATTACGAACTTTTTTCTGATTCTGATATTCTCCGTTCAGAATGACACCGGTTTCTGGTGGAACATGTTAACATAACCTCAAATTGTCCGTAAATTGTTGATTTTTTTCAAATCGATACTGATTTTCGATATAGCACGCTGATAGAAACTTATATTTTTCGAAAATCTGTTATTTTCTTGAGATTCCGATATTTTGTTCAAAAGTGTCAATAATCGGTATAAGAAGCCAAAAAGATTTTGAACACTTCTGTAAATCCAATGATTTTCCATCATTATTGCAATTTGAGGAGCGTAACACAAACATAATGTGAGAACAATATTTGGGAACTAAGTTCTTATTCTAAATCTAATGTTTTCCGTTCAGAATAACAACAGTTTCTGAAAGAACATGCTAACTTAACCTCTAATTGTACAGAAATTCTGTATCTTCTTTAAAATCTATTATGTTTTTCAGTATAAAACACAAGAAAATCCAAAAATCGTATCGATATTGTTAATATTTTATAGAATCAAATTATTCTTCATCGCCAATCAAAAATTTAGAAGATAGACAATAAAACAATGAGAGAAAAATTTTTGTTGGATTTGATCGCTTTTTTAAAAATCAATTTCCTTTTATTAGAAAGGTTTCCTCAATAAAAATGTTGACATAACCTCAAGTGAATGAAAAATTGTAAATATCCTTTAGATACAAATGATTGTTCATCATTAAAAACAATTATAAAATAATAACACTAACATTACATGAGTAAAAATTGCTAGGGATTGTATATCTGCTTTCGAAAATAATGTTTCTTCTTCCCATTACCTTTTTTTATCGATTGAAGAATAATAGATGGTAATATATGTTAACATAACCTACAATAACCCCACAAGGTTTTATCTTCATTAAAATTTAACCGATATTGGTGACAGGGGGAAAACACCAACTTTACATGGAGGAAATAGTTTTTGATCCGGAATATTGTTTTAGACCTAATTTGTTTGGTCTAAACTAACCGGTTTTCGGTGACAAATGTTAACCTAACCTTGAGAAGTTCAAAATTGTGAATATTTTTGAAATCTATACTGATATACGCTGTGAGAGCGCGAAAATTTACTATTAGTGTTTCAAATTTTGTTATATAACAGGATTGTAATCATTTCCCATCAGAAGTTTTAATTTTTGTTATTAGACGCCAACAAAATGAAGAAATGCACAGGAATGATAGATATTCTTATGAATCTCATAATTCTTTTTTATCAATATTCATTTTATGAGAACAAAACTAACGTAAAATAAAAAAAATAGTTTATAATTGTAGATATTATTGGAACATAATGTTTGCCTTCTTGAAATAACCGATTTCCATTGCAAAATGTTGACATAACCTCAAATTGTCCAAAAATGGTAAATCATCATCGAAATGTATACTGATTTCCATAGTTGAGCGGGAGAGTATGCTTAGATTTTAGAAACTTGTTATCTCCTTTGAAATGCAAAAATTTGTTTGTTGAAGCACCGATTCACGATTGTAAACAACGAAAGAAACAAAAAATTGTAGATATTTTTTGAAATCCGACGATCTTGTTCACTAGCAGTAATTTTTAGAGGAAAATCTTTCCGAAAATGAGGAACATAGTTGATTCTAGTCGAATTTTTTCGAACCTGATGTTTTTTTTTCGTTTTGAAGATTCCGTTTCAGGTAAAAAAAATTATAATAACCTCAAACCCTTCAAAAATTGTAAATATCCTTTAAATTCTCTACTGATTTCCGGTGTTTCATGCGGAAAGGGAATAATATTTTTCCCGAATAAAAGGTCTTCAAAACTGAAAATTGTAGAAGAAAATCGTTTACATAACCTCAAATTGTATCAAAATTGCAAACCTCCGAAATCCATACTAATTTTCAGTTTAAAACGCAAGAATGAACAAATGATGTCTAAAAATTTCTTTTCAAATAAAAATGTTAAAATAACCCCAAGAACTGTACAAAAATTTCAATATTTTTTGGAATACAATCTAATTCAGTTCAATCCAATTCAATTTTTTTTAAAACTACTTTCATCCATGCACAATTAATGAATAATAATGTTCCTTGGCGTAACCTTAAATTATTCCGAAATTTCAAATTCTTGACATTGTTATCGACATTTGTGGTGAAAAGCACTAACCTAACCTGAAATAGTTAAAAAGATTCTTAAGTTCAACTAAATTACGCTATATTTTGTTGGTAAAACAATAATTTCCATGCAAAACTTCAAAAAGATAACAGAGAGTAGTTAAGAATAGTGAATCTCGTTCGAAATCTAAAGATGTTCATCCAAAAGTTTACATCCAGCCAAAAAGTGTAACAAAACCAAAAAAGGTAAATTCTTGCAAACTCTATCTAATATTTCAAAATAAAGAAACCGTTTCTGAGGTTGAAGACTAGCATAACCCTAAACTGTTTGGCAATGAAAATCTTGATGCGAAATTTTTGTAAGAAAATTATAATTTCCGAAAAAAAAAACAATTGAACTTAGAATCCTTAAAGTTTCAAGGTCCTGGTCGCGTGATTGTGTAAACACTGAGCGCATGTATAATGGCGTTCCTGGATCGAATCCGGGCCTAGGTTGGTTGTTTCTGCTTCTACAAAAATTTCAAGACTAAAAAGTCTAGTAAAAACTCCTTATTCTCCAAATCTCTTATTATTTTATGAACACTTAGTTCCTTTTATGAAGAAAAAGGATAAGCAACTAAAGCTGACTGTCCTAAAATGTAGGTTGTCTGACTGTTAGAAAAAATGAAATATCACGTAGAGACTATATGGCTCGTGACATAAATTAAAAGCACAAATCGCCCCCAGCGCCTTGACGGCTGATCCATCGACTGGAAGGGATGTACGTGACGTTATTACTGGAATATCCCAACCCTAGGGCATAAAAATGGATGTCGATGACGGTCTTCCTTTGCCTGACCAATCAGAACATTTTTCCTTGCCGATGAACTTTACAGAAATTTCTCGTTCGGAATGAAAAACAGCTTTTTATGACACATACATTTTCAAAACGCAAGCCTTCGATAACCTACGAGCTTTTTTGACCCATGAGCTTTATTGGCTAGCGAACTTTTCCAAATCCACAAGCTTGTTTGATCCTGTAGATATTTTTAACCTGCGAGCTTATTCTAGCCTGGAGATTTTTCTTCACCACAGGCTAATCTAAACCTGCAAGCTTTTCACAGCCAATAGGCTTTTTTGCATATAGGCTTATTTCATACCCCCAATATTTTTAAGGCCAGGAGCTTCTCTCAGGTCTCAAGCTTTTCTTAGTCTTCGAGCTTTTCCTGCCTTGCGAGCTTATTTTGGTCCGCGTGCTTTTCCCAGTCAGCTAGTTTTTTCCAGCATTGAACTTATGTTTAGGCCGCAATCTTATTCTGGCCCGTGAGAAGTTTTGAGCTCTAAAGCTTTTTTCAACCCGTGAGCTCTTTCAGGCCTTCAAGCTTATTTCAGCCTGCGGGATTCTCCTAGTCAGCTATTTTTTACAGCATCAAGATCATTTTCAGCCCGCAATCTTTTTCTGTACCGTGAACTGTTTTGAGCTCCAAAGCTTCTTCCAACCCGCGAGCTCTATCAGGCCTACAAGCTTATTTAAGCCTACGAGCTTTTCCTATTCAGCTGTTTTTTTCCAGCATTAGGCTCATTTTCATCCCTAAATATTTTTCTTGCCTTTAGCTGTTTTGAGCTCCACAGCTTTTTTCAACCCGCGAGCTTTTTCAGGTCTTCAAGCTCATTTCAGCTCACGAGCTTTTCCTAGTCAGTTTTTTTTCCAGCATTAGGCTCATTTTCATCCCCAAATATTTTTCTTACCTGTAGCTGTTCCGAGCTCCAAAGCTTTCTTCAACCCGCGAGCTTTTTCAGGCCTTGTACTCCGTTTCAGCCTGCGAGCTTTTCCTAGTCAGCTATTTTTTCCAGCATCAGGCTCATTTTTAGGCCACAATCTTTTACTGGCCTGTGAGATGTTTTGAGTTCCAAAGCTTTTTAAACCCGTGGGCTTTTCCAGGCCTCCAAGCTTATTTCAGCCTGCAAAGTTTTCCTAGTCATCTTTAAAAAAAAAAAACTAACTAACGAGCTTTTCTAACTCACGAGCTTTTCCAGGCCTCAAGAATATTTCAGCCTACGAGCTTTTTCCAGTCAGCTATTTTCTCCAGCATTAGGCTCATTTTTAGGCCAAAATCTTTTTCCTTCCTCTGAGCTGTTTTGAGTTTCAAAGCTTTTTTTAACTCGTTGGCTTTTCAAGGCCTCCAAGCTTATTTCAGCCTGCGAGTTTTTCCCAGTCACCTTTTTCTTTCACCATCAAGATCATTTTCAGCCAACAATATTTCTCTGGTCAGTGAACTGTTTTGAGCTCTAAAGCTTCTTTCAAACCACGAGCTTTTCCAGGCTGCCAAGCTTATTTCAGCCGACGAGCTTTTTCCACTCAGCTATTTTTTCCAGCATTAGGCCCATTTCTAGGCCGAAATATTTTTCTGGCCTGTGTGCTGTTTTGAGTTCCGAAACTTTTTTTATCCCGCAAGCTTCTTCAGTCCTCCAAGCTTATTTCAACCTGCGAGTTTTTCCCAGTCAGGTAGTTTTTTCCAGCATTGAGCTTATTTCTAGCCCGCAATCTTATTCTGGTCCGTGAGCTGTTTTGAGGACCAAAGCTTTTTTCAACCCACGAGCTTTTTCAGGCCCTAAATTTTTTTTTAGTCCAAAAGCGTATTCCAGAATATAGATTTATTCCAGCCCACGACATTACTTGACTCCGCCAGCTTTTGCAAGCTTATTCCACCTTGTGAGATTTTCCTAGTCCGTGAGCTTTCCCCAGTTTTGAGCTTTACCAAGTCTGTGAGCTCATTCAAGCCCGCGCGCTTTTTCTAGTCCTCGAGCTTACCTCAGCATTCAATTTTTCCAGCGAGCTTACTACAACCTGCAAGATTAGTCTTCTAGACCATCCTACCCGCGAGCTCATCGCAGCATGCGAGCTTTCTTTAGCCTACCAGCTTTTCCTTGAAGGTGAGTTTCAACCCGCAAGCTTCCCGCAGCTCACAAGCTTTTCAGATTCTGCGAACTCATTTCAGCCTGCTTCAACATGCATTTTTTTGTCATATTAGCTTACTGTGGTCCTCGAGCTTTTTCCAGCCTTTCAGTTTCTTCAGCATGTAATCTTTTCACAGTTTTCGATCCTTTTCTGGTCTGCAAGCTTTATCTAGCCTGCGAGCTTTTATAGGCCTTCAAGCTTTTTCAGACCTTCAAGCTTTTTCTGGCTTGCGGTATTTCCTTGACCTGCAAGCTTATGTCAGCATGTGAGCTTTATTTTGCCAAAAAGCTCTCCCCAGAATGTGAGTGTATAGCAGACAACGATACAATATCCTTCAAGCTCTCAAGCATATCCTATCTCGCAGGCTCATTTAAGCCTGCGAGATTCTTCCAATTCGTGAACTTCTTCCAGCTCGCAATCTCATTCCAGGCCGAAAACTTCCCGCAGCTTGTGAGTTAATAGAGCTTGCTAGCTCATTCCAGCCCGCTAGCTTCTCCCTACCTGCAAGCTTGGTTCAACATGCATTTTTCTATCCGTGAGCTCATCGTGCCTATGAGCTTTTTCCAGTCTTCGGGTTTTTCAGCATGTTAGGTTCTTCCAACCTGCGAGCTTTTCCAGGGCTTCGAGCTTTTTGCAGCTTTCGGGATTTTCCAAACTGCAAGCTTATTTCTGCCTGCAAGCTTCTTTAGGCGGGCGCGCTTCCTTTATAATTAGGGCCTATTTTAGTCAACAATCTTATTGTGGCCCGCAACCTATATCTAGCTCCTCAGATTTTCCCAGCCTGCAAGTTTTCTCAGGCCTTTGACCTCTTTGCAGGTTGCAAGAGGTTCCCAATTTACGAGCTTGTATACGGGCGCGAGCTCCTATAAGCGGGCGGGCTTTCTTCAGGATTGAGGCCTATTTCAGTCGACGATCTTGTTGTGACCCGCGAGCTTTATCTTCCCATTCACCTTTTGTCAGACTGAAAGCTTTCTCAGGCCTTCGGTCTTCTTTCGGCTTGCAGGATATTCCCAACCTGCGGGCCTACTCCAGCTTGCACGCTTCTATTAGCGGACAAGAATCTTCCAGGATTGCGATTCACTCCAGTCGACGACCTCATTCTGGCCTGCAATCTTTATCTAGCCTCCTAGCTTTTTTCAGACTGCAAGCCTTCTCAGGCCTTTGATCATCTTTCAGCTTGCAAGCAATTTCCAACCTGCGGGCCTATTCCAGCTTGCACGCTTCCATTAGCGGGCGAACTTCCTCCAGGATTGTGACTCATTCCAGTCGACGATCTCATTCTGGCCCGCAATCTTCATCTAGCCTCCTAGCTTTTCCTAGACTGCTATTCTTCTCAGGTCTTTGAGCACCTTTCAGCTTGCAAGCTATTTCTAACCTGCAGGCCTATTTCAGCTTGCACGGTCCCATTAGCGGGCGAACTTCCTCCAGGATTGCGACTCATTCCAGTCGACGATCTCATTCTGGCCCGCAATCTTTATCTAGCCTCCTAGCTTTTCCCAGAATGCAAGCCTCCTCAGGCCTTTGAGCATCTTTCAGCTTGCAAGCTATTTCCAACCTGCGGGCCTATTTCAGCTCGCACGGTTCCATTA
>WSXT02198404.1:0-18991 GCA_011762715.2 Neuroterus valhalla
GAAAAAAAATTTTTTGCGAATTTTTTTTCGAAATTTTGAACCAAACGTTGTATACAAACGTAGTTTATTGTTTTCTAAGGCTTTTTTCGAAATATCAACTCGATATCTATTTCGGTTAAGACGTGAGTTGTTGCAAAAAAAAGTGTCGGTAAGGTGAGAATCAGGTAAGTTTACCATGGCCTTAAGAGCCACATTTTTTGAAAATCATGGGCTCTAAGTCACAGATTTGTATACTTTATTTCAAAAATAGTCAGCTCCTCAATTTAATGTTTGAAAAATTGCATGAAACTATTTTGCTGATATTTTTTCAAATTTATAGCAATATTGGCACTATTTCATATTTATAAAATGAGTCCAAAGCCTGCAATTAATATAAATAATGGAAAAATGAGGCCAAGTTTTGGTCGAGGAGACAGAAACGACAGAGAAGGAAAAATAAAAATAAGTTTTGAGGCCACCCGGTGGTTCCTTCCCCCAAGATAAGGAATTTTTAATTGCAGAAAGCGAAAGAAGGTAAATTTATTAATAGTTTGTACCTTTCGGCGTGCGTGGAAGGTCATCTGTTCAGGCGAAAAGTTGGTGAACGAACCGGAAGTTGTTCATGCAAAAGAAACATTCATGTATAGTATCCATATCAACCGCAAAAAGTTTTTTCAAAACCTGAAAGTAGTATTTCTAGCTAATCATGCTAAAAATGTAGTAGCGAAAAAAAATTGAGAGCTCAAATTCAATACATGAAATTTAAAATCTTCAATCAGTAAATTTCATCCAGTGATGGGTATTTTCAGGAAGTACTTGTTATCGTTACCGTAACGTCACAAAGAGTTACTAGTTGTCATTACTGTCACCGATTCAGAATTTGACTTTTTCTTAGTTGCTCATGACCGAAATCCTATTTCTTAAACATTATAAGATCAATTTTTAGTTAAGAAATTTAAAAAAAAAATTCTCAAGAAAAAAATGAATCAGGTTTTTCAATTCAGAAAATTGAAATTTAACCAAAGAAAAATTATTCGAAAAATAGATAAATTTACAATGAAAGAGATGAATTTTCCACTGGGATGATGAATTTTCAACCAGAAAAACTGTAATCCAAAAAAGTATTTAGTTTGAAATAAAAAAAAGTAGAGATGAATTCCCAAACAGAAGATTTAATTATCTATTTGAAAAAAAAAACTAATTTCGAATCCAAAAAATTAGGTTCCAACCAATTCGTTGAAATTTCATTAAGGAAGATCGATTCCAGACCCAAACAGGTAAATTTTCCATTAAAAAAACATGAATCTTTAACAAAATACATGAATTTTGATAAGAAATTACAATCATTTCATTTTGATTTTTAAAAATTCCATATTTTTAACAGAATTGTCAAATTTTCAATGGAAGAGATAGATTTCTAACTTTATTAATAAACCCTTTAGACAAAAAATGGATTAGCAGCAAAGTAATTCAACTTTCAGCAAAAAAGATGCATTCTCGTCGAAAAATGAAACAGTTGAAATTTCAGCCAAGAAAGTGAAATTTAATCAATGTTCGTGTAATTTACAGTCAAGAGAGAAAAACATAATAAAATTGTTGAAATTTAAAGTAAAAAGCGAATTTTCCACAAAGTAATTGAATTTTTAACCCATAAACATGAATTTTCAACATAGAAGTTGAATTTTTCTACAAATGATAAAATTTGCAAACTAATATAAAATTAATTTTCAACCTTTCATTGTTGTATTTTCAACCTAAGAGATGATTTTTTAAGTAGAATAATGAATCCACCCCGAAAAAGTCAATGTTCAACACAGTAGTTCGAGTTTTAGCAAGTAGTGGGATTTTCAACAAAATAATTAATTTCTCTATAAAAACAGATTGATTTCTAATCTAACAGTAGAATATTTTACAAAAACGTTATTTTTGAACTATATAGTGAAATTCCCTACTAAAATATTAGTTTTCAACCAGAAACAGAATATTCAAATTCACCAAAAAAAATTGATTTCAAAATATTCAAATTTTTAACAAAAAAGATGAATTTTTATTAGGAAAAGATTATTTTTTTATGAATAAAGAATTGCAGTTTTAAATCAAAAACAGTCGAATTCAATCAGATTATTGAAATTTTAGGAGAAATATCTAGCAAACAGTTGAATTTTCAAATTTCCGTAAAAAATTTGAATTTTCGAAAAGAAAAAGATGAAGGATCCAACCAAATATATAAATTTCAACGAAAATATAAATTTTGAGCGGAAATGTTAAAATTAAACACAAAAAAAAAGAACTTTTATCAAAAAAGTTGAAATTTCAAAGGAATAGATCAATTTTCCATAAAATTTCTAGAATTTTGAAAAAAATAGTTAAATTCTTGAACCAATCCAATTTTTGCCCAAGAAAGGTGAATTCCTTGCCAATTATAGTTTTATTATCAACCAAACAGACAACGATAACTTTTCAGCTAAACCGATAAATCTTGGACTTTTATAGTTAAATTTTAGTAACAAAAACTAATTTTGAACTAAAAAACTAAAAATTCAAGAAATTCCAGGGTAGAAGACAAATTTTAATTTTCCTATATTGGGCTATGAATCTTTATGGCTATATTTTGCCACAATTTGAATAGTTAAAATGAATAACTAGCTGGGAGAGCAATGAAAATAAAATTCGATCAGTTACTAATTGTTTTCATATTTTCAGAAGTAATTTTGTTACCATTATTGTTGCCAAAAAAAAGTAACTAGTTACTTCCCATCACTGATTCCATCCAACCTTAAGATTTTTCATCTTGCAAAAATAATAACTTACGTGTAATGAAGAATAATATTTTAAATTCGGCTATTTAGAAATTCCTGATCCTTAAAAAATCGCTGCTACAATAAGGAAGTTCAAACTATCTAGCCGCAAAATTATCCTCAGCAGAAGAATAAATTTGTATCCAAAAAATTACATTACAAGCTTTTCTAAACAAAATTATTGAAAACTGATTATATTCTACTTATTTTTTAGGTCTCGTGACATGGATACCAACTCAGAAATTTTCATGAAGCTGCATGCTTATCCAAAGAGTGTTCTGACGATAGACGAGTGCATGCAGATAAATATAATTAAATCCCATAAAAAAATTTATTTCACACAGAGTCAAAGATAATAAGGAATAAAAAAGAGAGGAATAAGAGCGATCAGTGAAAAAATAATCTCTTTTAGAAAGCTCGCTATGCGAATGGGAGTGTTCAGACAGGCAAGTGCTTTTCTATATAAAGTTTCCTGTCTTACCGACATCGGGGCGACTTTACTACTGAAGTGGCTCATGTCCGTGCTGAGTTTCTAGAATTTTCCCAGAGGATCCTGATGACGGCATTAAATTGTTTTGCGTAATTGTGAGAATCCACTTTGCGTTAACAACTTTGAGATTGCTTATCATTCCAATTAGCCATTTTTTGTTAACATTTTCAAGGTTATTATTTGATTGACTGCGTTATAAAGTTTGCAAAAATAATGATAATTTATTGCTTTATCTCTAAATAATGGCGTTCAATTTACTTAGAAAACATATCTTCCAAATAAAATTAGTCGCCCGTGAGAAAATGAAACTTTTAAGGTCAGTGAAAATTTAAAAACTTCAGAATTTTCGGCTATATTTATAATAATTACAGATGTAAAAATAATCATCTGCAAGATAGGATTGGATATCTCAAAAACTACATTTTAGTTTTACCATTTCTTTTAAACAAAAAATGGATTGTCCACAAAAAGAGATGAATTTTTTAACCAAAAAGTCGAAGTTTTAAACAAAAAAGAATTAACTGCATCTGCGAAAAGTTGCATTTTCAAAAAAAAAGTTGGATCTCAAAACCAACATGACGGTATTTTTTGTAAGAAGTTTAATGATCCCTTAAGAAATACGAACTCTCAACCAAGAGGGACGAATTTTTATGCAAAAAGACAACTTTTACGCAAAACAGTTGTATTTCAGATCGAGAAGTTGCATTATCAAACTAGGACGAATTTCTTAGAAGACAATTAAAACTGTTAGTCATAAAAGAACGATTGACAATTGGTCAAGAAAACGGTCGAATTTCTGACCATTAGAGATTACTTGATAAAAAAAAGTTGCTTTCCAACTATAATTATAAATCTAAGAAAAAATTATTCTTCAAGACAGAACTTCAAATTTCAACCCAGTAGTTGAATTTCTGATGAAAAAGATTGTTTCGTAACGTAGAATGTAATTTTTCTGATATTTCAGCCAAAAAATGATTTAAACTCTGAATAAAAAAAAAACAGTCGAATTAGAGGGAAAATATGAATCTCTAATGAAAAATGTGATCGTCGGTACTTCAACCAAAGTTTTTAATTTATAATAAAAAATAATTATATTTGTAGAGAAGGAAAAATTTCCATCCAAATAACGTAATCCTCAATCGAAACAGATTTATTCTGAACCATACAGCTCAAAAGGCATATTCTATAGAAATCAGGTATATTTACTACCAGAAAATCTAAATTCTCAGCCAGAAAGCTCATTTTTAACAAAACAGTTCCATTTTCAAGCAAAACAGTTGCATTTTGAATCAAAAAAGTAGATTTTTCAACAAAACAGGTCAATTTTTAACACGGAAAATAACGAATTTTGAACAAAATAGTTTCATCCCTCAAACCAATAAAATGAATGATCTTTCAACTATTCTAATGTTTGGTTTTCCCAACAATTTTGTTTCCGTTTTTCCAACAGTTCTACTGTTTGATTGAAGATTCAATTATATTGTTGCAAATGCAACTTTTTTGTTAACAATTTTTTTTTTAATTCATCTCTCTCATTGACAATTTGTTCCATTTTTGGTAGGACTTACTTAATTAATCGAAAAATCAAGTATTCTATTTCTGGTTGAGAATTAATCTTTTTTATTTAAAACTTCTGCTGTCTGTTTCGAAGATTATCTTATTTATTCAAAATTTGAATATCTGGTTGAAGATTCATGTATTTTATTTATAATTCCTCTGTTTTGGTTCTTCATTTTGTTTGAAAATTATACTGTTCCGTTCGAACTTTGTCTTTTTGGAAAAAAATATTTTTCGGTTAATTATTCTGTTGAAAATCCGCCTTCTTGGTTAAAACTTAGAATACTATGTTAAACATTTTTTTCTTTTGTTGAAGATTGATATCTTGGTTGAAAGTTTGTCAGAGACCTAATCCATTCATTCAAAAATCGACACTGAGTATCTTTACAACTTTAATTGATCATATCTTTCGCATTTTTGAACTTTTGATGTGAAAGTGTCCGAATTACCTTCCAAGGACATATTGATTTCTCTCACAATTGCGCGATATACAATATTATGGCGCCATCGGAACTCTTCGAAAACATTCTAGAAATTTAGCACGGACGTAAACCATTCAAGTTGTAGAGCAGTCCCGAGATCGGTAAGGTAGGAATCTCGATACAGAAACGGCCTGTCTACAGAAGTGTTAATAAAACTGATAAGGATAAAGTAAATGTTGAGAAAAAAAAGAAAGACATGAAATTGTTAGTGGAGCGTAATATTTACTATTGCGCATTCCAATTAGCGTTCGAACCCGACCTTAGGGTTCCTTTTACCATTATACTTGACTCCTGAGTTCCTGTATACACACTATTTTTCTTATTCTAAATCTCTCGAAATGTCCTGAAGTTCTCAACTGAAAAAATTAATTTTTGTGATTTTATTTTTTTTGGGGAGGATATTGTGCTTACCTTTTCCGTAAAGAATAGGAATATGGTCGGTGGCTAATCGGGTTTCTGTTTTTATTCCAACGAGCAATGGAGATCCTCGTCTAGTTGCAACACATTCGTCCGGGAAATATTTGCTCTTAAAGCAAAGGGCGAAAGCACCTTCCTGAAATTATCATTAAAGTTGAATAATTACAAGCAAAAATTGTTCTATGATGTTTTTGAACTCATTATTGTTCTTAGCATTCGAAATGTAAATTTTTAAATTCCAAATAGCCAGGACTGGCTCAGTCACTTGGGTCCCTTTTGTTACATTTTTTTCCAAATCACTTGTGAGTCACGCTATACCTATTTCTGCATTTTCTCGAATTATTTGAATTCCTTCAAATTCTCTTGCAATCTTTTTGATTCTTTAGGACATCTTCGAAACCCACTGAATTCAATAGATCTTTTTAATTCACTTTGAATATTTTTGTTCTCTTTCCAAAAATTATTTCAAATTTACTGCAATTCATATCGAATTCATATAAATTTAATCGAATTCTCTTTAATTTTCTCAAATTCTTGTTAATTTACTTCGATTTTTCTGAAATGGATCAAATAATTGAGATGCTTCGAATTTATTGTAATCGTCTCAAATTTTGAATTCACTCGACTTGTTCTATATTCACTCAATTCTACTCAATTCGATGGATTTTTTCTCATTCATCCTGATTTTTTTTAATTACCTAGAGTCCTCGAGTATTTCATCAGATTTTGTTAAATTCCCTAGGATTTTCTTTTAGTTCGCACCAAACTTGATGAATTCAATAAATTTCTCAATTTGGAATTTTTTATGGATTTCATCGAATTCTTCTCATTTCATCGATGTTAACTCGCACTGTATATAATTAATTTCTTTTTCAATGCACTTAAATTCGGTCAAATTCGCCCTAATTCTACTATTTTGGTACAGAATTGAACTGTTTAAATAGTTCGAAAATTACTTCTTTGAAGAAAATTCAACTGATCCATAGAAAAATAGTCTTTCTAGCTTGAATCTTCAGCAATTTGCATGAAATCGTTCCTCTTCCTTGACTAAAAATCTTTTCTGGTTGAAAATTCAATTAGTTTAGAACTTCATCTCTTTATGCCGACATTTTTTCTAATAATGCTTTTTAGTTAAAAATTCATCTTAATAGTTGAAATCTAATCTGTTTTGTTTGAGGATTAAATCCGTTTGTTGAAAAGTCGTCCTTTTGATCAAATTATATTATTTTTTCTACAAATTTATTTCATTCGTTGAAAATTCATGTTTTCGGTTTAATTTAATGTACTTTGTTTAAAGTTAAACTACTTCGTCAAAATTGATCTTGTTCTAATTTATTGTAAATTCGTCACCTTCAGTTGAAAATTATAACGTTTGGTTAAAAATTCGTTATTTCTGATACAAACTTGGTCTCCTTCGTTGAAATTTAATGTTTTTGATGGAAATTCAACTAATTGGTTGGAAGTTTAACTTCTTTGTTGAAAATTCATTTTTCCTTGAAGAAGATTAATTACTTCGATTAAAAATTTATCCATTTTTATCAAAAATCAAATGACTTGTTTGACAATACATGTATTTTATTCCAAATTTGTTAAATATTCTACTATTTGGGTATAAAAATAAGATAAATAGTTTTATTTTTGTGAAAATTGATCTAAAAAGAATTAAAAATTGAAATATTTGGTTGAAAATTCATCTGCTTAGCCGGAAGTTGAACTCCTTTTTTTCAAAATTCATATTTTTGGTGAAAGATTTATAAGATCAGTTGAAAATTCATGTATTTTGGACTGAATTCGTCTTTTATGGTTGAAAATTACACTATTTTTGTAGAAAATGGAACTATCTGGTTAGAAATTACTTTTCTATCGATGATTGAATTGATTTTTTGGAAATTCGCCTCCTGGATTAAATATTCTACTATTTTGGTAGAGAAATTGAATTAAATTTTCTCTGGTAAAAGTTTATTTATTTGGCTGTGTGTCGAACTACTTTTTTGACCATTGATTTTTTTCGGTACAAAATTTCTTATTCGATTTAAAATTTTGATCCTTTGATTAAAAATTGAAAAATTTGATAATAAATAGTTTTTTTTTCTTAAAGTAAACCCCTTTGTTGAATATCATCTTTTTGGTTGAAAATTGAAGTAATTGGTAGAGAGTTGAATTATTCTGTTAGGAATTGATTTATTCCTGGGAAAATTGATCTTTCCTAGTTGCAAATTGAACTATTTTATGGAGATATTGTTTCTACTGGTAGAAAACTAATCTTTTTGGTTAAAAATTCGTCTTTTTTGGTACAAAAATACTATAGCTACATAAAAACGCCTCGATTCGGTGCTCAAGATCAAAGCTCAAAAGCTGTAAGAAAAAAATTAATACATCATCAAATGTCTAGTATGCCAGTCTGCAACTTATGCGTATGAAAATGGCAGCCAGTTTTTCACGATGTAAACTTTGCCAAAAAAACTATAAGGCAGCCGCGTCAAATTTGTTTAGAAATATTCTTCAGGTTTCAACTAAGAGTGTTGAAACAATGGCAGAAGTTTAGTCGTTTATAAAACCCTTGGCAAAGGCGATTCAAAAGTCCCGGAACCTTCCCCCCTCATCCCGAATTGGATGCGGTTCGCGCGCTCAGCTTATTTCCCGACTTTGTTCAGACTTCAACTAAGAGCTGTGTGTAATGGCAGAAATTTAGCACAATGGAAAATCCTCGGGAGAAGTAATTCAGTCGGAAAATGTCAACATAATTATGAATACAAGATTGTTCGCTAAACTTGCATGTTGAAGCTATCTTTATATACGTCATTACAACTATCTTCAAATTCTATCTGAATTTTTTAAAAATCATCACGATACGATTAAAACTCGCTGTAGAAGTCAAATTGTTTCTTGCGTGTCCAATTTTAAGCCATCCGCTGTGTTCTCGCCAGCCCCTTTCAACCCTTTCGGCCCCCTTCATACCTGGGCCGAAAGTACGTTCCTCCGGCATCGATTGTGATGCAGAAAGTCTGAATTTGAGCATTAATAGAACTACACTCCTGCCTTCTGAATCACAGTGTGCTCAGATCGGAAACTGAAGGCAGTGATTAACACACGCGCGCTGTGTGAGCGACACGGCTCGACGTATACGTCGGGCCGTGTCTGGCCGTGTCACTAACACACAGCGCGCGTGTGTTAGTCACTGGCTTCAGTTTCCGATCTGAGTACACTGCTGTATCACCGGCATCAAAAACTTACTCTCACGCACCGATCCTCATTTCACGAGACTCTCGTTGCTGCCGTCAACATATAACCTCAAAGCTTGCTTGGATTTAATTCGTATTTTCATGTATTAGTGAATATAATTTTAAAAGTAATAAGGTAAATGCACTGGTTATCGTCACTGCATTAGTTATCGTCAAATGGACCAGTATTTTTCGTAAAACAAGATTTTGTCATTTCGTAAAATGTGAAGAAAAAAAAAGTATACACTACGCGGCCAGAAGTTTGAAAGCGCTGAACTGCGAGATATGATGCCCTCGGCTTCGCCTCGGGCACCATATCAAGCAGTGCAGTAATTTCAACTTTCTGCCCTTGTAGTGTAATATACTTTTCTGAAGATTTGCCATAGTTTTTACAATATTTAATAATCCCACAAATACCTTTGCAAAAAAATAATCATTACCAAGCTGGTGGTGAAACTCGAAGAAAAAAGTTCTCACACGGAGACCCAGAGACCGAACCTGAAACCCGTAGTCTCCGGGTCAAACCCCGAGAGTTGGTAAACCTAGCCTTATTGTTTTTTTGGCAAATTTTACATCGTGGAAAACCGGCTGCCATTTTCATACGCACAAGGTACAAACTGGCGGGGCAGCCATTTGATGATGTATCAATGTTTTTCTCACAATTTTCGAGCTTTGATCTTGGGCACCGAATCGAGGCATTTTTATGTAGCTGGCTCTTGGACTAGAAGTAGGATTACAGGTCGACTGCTGTTAATAATACGGTAAAATTATATATGGAATATCTTTCAAAAAAATAGAAACAGGAAGACTTACTAGTTGTTGAACGACTTGTTCGACAAGTTCGCGGAAAGAGTAGGTCGGGTGTTGAACCCAGAGATGATGAATTAACTTTGCAATTATTTCCGTGTCAGTTTCGCTCTCAAAAACGTAGCCTCTTTGTTCCAGGAGAGTTTTCACTTCCTTGTAATTTGTAATGATACCTGCATCATAAAACAGAAGTATCAAAATGAAGCTAGAAATACTATAACCTTTTTTACTCGTCGATGAATTCATTGAAATTATTCCTATCTTTGAGATTTACTTTCCTCAGATCGGTTATTAAATAATGAAAGTTGATAGAGGCAGTTGAACATTTTCAAGTTAGGTTGTTTGAAATCGAATAATTAAAAAATCATTGATCTCAAAATTAATAATTTCATATTTGAATTATACAATCCTTAATTTAAAGCCATGATTTTTAGTTAATTTGAGTTTAAAGAGTTGAAAATAAATATTCCTTCAGTTAGAAATTAATGTAAATTATGAGGTTCTTTCATTTGGAAAAAAAAATTAATTTATCGAGTTTCACAATTCAGAAGAAAATAACTTCAAAGCTTATTTCGAGTATCCGAAGAATATTCGAAAATCAATCAAAATTATGCAATTTGTATTAATATATGCATGCGGTTTTTTGTATTTTGATGAAAAAAATGCAATTTTTCTGAAGCCTCTTAGTCGGTTTGAGCACTATTATTTATTGATTTCCATTTTTCATCAAATAAAATAATTATTTATTATCTGAATAAATGATATTAATCAATTCATAAAAAAGAAATAAAATTCATCCTAACAATATGAAGTAGAAAAAAAATTGTCATGAAATGAAAAATTGAACTTTACCATTGTGAACCACAACAAATCCATGATCTTCACCAGATCGCTGGGGATGTGAATTAACTTCAGATGGAACACCATGAGTGGCCCAACGGGTGTGAGCAATTCCAACGTGGCTTTCTATTTGAGCGTCAAAGTCAAGATTGGTACCTGCAATTCCAAAAATTAGTATAAAAATAGAATAATGCAAAGAATTTTTCAGAAATGTTTAAAAACAGAGAGATAAAACGTTCAGGAATCACATTCTGTCTCTTTTTTTTACCTGTTCCCCTTCCTTCTCCTCGAATTTCAAGAATTTTCTAAAATACCAATAAATGGAGCACTCTGACCCTTTTTCTTTTTTTCCTACAAAATTATGATATTTCTTCCAATAATCATGGACATCTTGGAATCTTTGTGAAGCCCTTGAAATGTCATAAAATCATCTAAATCTTCGCAATCTTTGTGACATTATTGAAAATCTCTTGTACATTTTTCAAGTCTTCGCGTAATTTTTGTAAAATCCATTAAATCATTGTGAAATGTCTGAAATTATCATAAAATTTTCGAAATCGTATCAAATTCAGAAATTCTTGGTGAAATCATTCGAAATATAAAAAAATTTTCAATCCACAAAATCTTTATGAAGTATTTCAAAATCTTTGAAATCTTCGAAATCCACTCAATTCTTCAAAATTTTCTAGAAATCTCTAATAAATATTTTGGGAACTTATGAAATCATACGAATCTTTTGAAATCTTTGTGAAATCTTTGGGAAATTTTTTGAAATCTTCAAGATTTTTGTCAAGTCTTTGCGAAATTTTCGAAACTTTGTGAAATCCTTGGAATCTGGGAAGTTATTGTAAAATCTTCGAAATCTATAAGATCTTCGATGAATCATCGTGAAACATTCGAAAAGTTTATAAAATAATCCAAATCTTTTAAATATTTGAAATATGATTCAAATCGTTCAATTTTTTTTAAATTCTTGAAATCCTTAAGGAATTTTGAAGAACTTCTTTTGAAATCTTTGAAATGTTTGTCAAGTCTTTGCGAAATCTTTGAAATCATTAAGAAATCTCTGTGCTTTCTGAAATCATTGATATTTTTTAAAAATCTTTGTGAAATGTTTATAAAATAGTTTCAAATGTTCGAAATCTTTGTTAAATCTTCGAGATCTTTGTTGAATTATTCAAAATTTCTAAAATATTTGTGAAATCATTGAAATCTATGAAACATTCGTGAACCTTCTTGAAATTTCAGTATTTTGAAATCTTTGTTAAATCATCCAATCTTTTAAAAGCTTAGCGAAAATTTCTGAAATCTTCAAAGTTTATGTGAAATCACTCAAATCTTGTTGAAATTCTGGAAATCTTTGTGAAATCTGTAAAAATTTTCTGGTGATCTTCCTGAAAAATTTGATACATTTGAGAAACCAATAAAATCTTTGTGCATTCGTTGTTCGGTCATTTGAAATCTCTGCAATATGCATTCAAAACCTTCGTTGAGTTTTTCAAGTATTTCTAAGATCATCCAAATACTTGTGTAACAGTTGGTATATTTTGAATAGTAATGGAATCATTGCAATCTTTGTGGGATATTTGAAACATTTGTAAAATCGATGAAACATTTGAATCATTCAAATTTTCGTGAAATCATTGGAAAACTTCGGAATATTTATCATTTTTGTGAAGTCTTTTCAAAATATATGAAAAAACCTTATAAAAGATATTAAAAATCTCTTAAAACATTACGAAATTTCTGTGATGTCTGAAATTATTGAAATTTTTAAGAAATCTTTGTGGATTCTTCAGGAAAGAGTTTCAAATGTTGGAAATATTTGTGACATATTTTTTAAATCTTCGAGATCTTTGTGCAATCATTCAAAATTTCTAAAATCTTTGTGAACCTTCTTGAAATTTCGGGAATTTTCGTGGAATCCTTGAAATCTTCGGAGCATTCAGGAATCTTCGTAAAGTCATTTTGAATCTTTTGGGATCTTATCGAAACTTTTTGAAATCTTCAAAGTTTATGTGAAATCACTCAGCTCGTCAAATTTTAAGTATTTATAAAATCATCAAAATGTTTGTGAAATCTCTAAAATCATTGTAGAATCTTCAGAATCTCTAGAACCTTTATTAATTTATCTGAAATTTTCAAAATCTTTGTGAAATCTTCAAACTCTTAAAATCTGTTAGGATCTTCGTAAAATCTTTTAATTTTCCTTTGAATCATTGAAATCTTTCTGAATTTTTGAAATCTTCGAAATTTCAGAGAAATCGTTGTAATCTTGGTAGATCTTTTCTAGCATGTGTGAAATCTTTTTTGTCTCTCAAGATCACTTACATGTTTCTTACATTTTTTGAATCTCTTCGAAATTATTCAAAATTTTCAAAATCTTCAAGAAATTTTGAAAGCTTTGTGAAATCTCCAAAATGGTTGTGAAGAATTGAGAATGTTTGTAGAATCTTTGAAATCTTCAAATGTTTTTGGAACCTTCGTAGAATTCCTGAAGTTTTAGTAAAATCATTAAAATCTTTCTAAAATTTTCGAATTCTTTGCAGATTTGTAAAATCTATGCAAAATCTTTCGAAAATATGTGAAATATTTATAAATTAATTAAAAGCGTTCGAAATATTTGCAAAGCCTCTCTGAAATATACATTTGTGAAATCAACTCAATCTTTCAAAATCCGTGTGCAATCTTCGTGAAATCATTTAAAACCTTCAAAACCTTTGAAATCTTTGTGAAATTTTCCTGAATTATTTGAAATATTTGTAGATTCATTAAAATTTTGGTAAAATGGTTAAAATATTGGAATCATTCAAATTTTTGTGAAATCATTTGAAATCTGAAACTTGAATTTAATTGGAATCTTCGAAACATTTCTAATTTTTGTCAATTTTTTGTCAAGTCTTTGCGTAATCCTTTTTAAAATGTTCGAATCCTTTAAGTTTTGATTGAAATCTATGTAATCTATGCAAAATCTTTCAGAAATATTTACAAACACATTAGAAGCATTCGAAATATTTTCAAAATCATTGAAATGTTTAAAATATTCGAAAACCTTCGTGAAATCATTTGAAATCTTCTCGAATCTTTGGTAAACCTTCAATGTTTTCGTGAAATCACTGAAATCTCGTTCAACTTGTTGAAATCTTTGGGAAATCTGTAAATTTTTGTTAATCATTTCGAAATCTCTCTGAAATATTTTGAAATCATTAAAATATTTGAAATATTTGGAAATCTTCGTGAAATCATTTGAAATCTTTCCGAAACTTTGTAAAATCTTCAAAGTCTTTGCGAAATCACTGAAATCTCGTTTAACTTATTGAAATCTCTGTGAAATCTGTGAAATTCTATACATTTTCTAAATCAATTAAATCTTTGTGGAATCTTTTTAATACTTGGAATTCTCTCAGAACTTGAAAAAAATTGTTTTATCTTTCAAATCTATGTGTAATCTTCGAAAGTTCCATGTAATCTTTTAAAATCTTCTGAAATCTTTTTGAAATCTGTGATATCTAAAAATATTGAATGTCTTGAAAATATTCCTGAAACCTTTTGAATCTCTGAAATTCGGTGGAAACTTGCCGAAATTGTCGTATTTTTCAGATCTTTGTGAAATCTTTTTAATCTTTGAAATTCTCTGAAAACTTGTAAAAAATCGTTGAATCCTTCAAATCTTTGTGAAATCTTCGAAAGTTCCATGTAATCTTTTCAAAATCTTCCAAATTTTCTGAAATCTCCGCTACCCAAAAATATTTGATGCCTTTAAAATATTCCTGAAATATTTCCGAAACCTTTGAATTATTGAAATTCTCTGAAAACTTTCTAAAAATTGTTAAATCCTTCAAATCTTTGTGAAATATTTAAAATCTCGAGATCTGGTTTACATTCAAAAATCATGCAGTCAACCATTTCGAATTTTTTTCTTATGTAATTTTTACAGAGAAAAAAGCGTAGGTGATCAAAAAATTTCCGAAGCTTGCTAAAAAAAATGTTCAGAAACAAAAATGACTATATAATATTATACTTAATACAAAAAAAAATAAATCCTCTTTCAATCTCATTTTCTGGGAAAGAATCTCCTTTCTTACTCAAAACTGAACTAGCAAACAGCTGCGGTGCCTGAAAATTGAATACTTCAAAAAAGTTTTTAGAAACGCTGATCCTAAGCTACCAAATAATTAATGACGAGAAGAAATAATTAACTTACGGTGGAAAATTTCCTCCTCAAGAGTCACGACTTTTCCCTGCTTCTTGATAATGGAAATGTCCTTACAGCCAGGAGTGTCAAGGGCAACACCTAGAAAGTAAAAAAAGAAGAAAAGTTCAAGAATCTCCATAAAAATATATCAACTCCTTTCTCTTTCGCTTGCGTTCAGTGAAACGCCATTATCCTCGAATAACATACAAAAAACGAGAAATTCTGCAAATCAAGAATGCAAAAAAAATATGGCGCCAGTAATATCAAGGAGATTCACCTTAAGAATCTCAGGTCGTCTTGTTTATGAATTCCTCGAAAAAAATCGAGGAGTCATCTACCTCATGCGCAGGACATTCTCCCAGAATACTTTTTTCCAAAAAAAAAAAAAAAAAAAAAAAAAAAAAAAAAAGCCCCCTGGCTAAATCTAATCCCTTTTAAAATTCTGCCCATAGATTTTTGGGGTGGCTTATCATTTCCTCTCAAAGATGTATTTTTTCCCCTAAATATTATTGAAACATAGAGGGAAGAGATAAACACCCTTAAGTGTTTCAATAAAATTTCAGAAAAATATTAAGATAGAAAAGAGAAAAGATGAATAAGAAGGCAACCTTCAAAATCCCTTTCTTCTCTGTTTTTTCCTTGTTTTTATTATTTCCAAAATACAAGACCATAAAAATAATCAAACTGACAATACAATACAATCAAATATTATTGTTTCGTGTTTTGAAAATAATAGTAATGAAAAAAAAGGAGCATGAAGAAAAAAAAGAAGAGGAAGGGCTTTTCGATGTTGACTTCTCATTTATCTTTCCTCTTTTTTATTTTTATGTTATTTTTTTAATTTCCAATAGATACCTTTGAGGGTTTTAGTCCAAATTTGGTCGTTGGATTTTTGGTTTCCATTTTTTACCTCCATTAATTTCAGATATTAACTTGCTTGCTGGAAATTGAATATAAATTTGAATTTGGTTTTCGTCCAATTTTGAATCAGAATTTCCAAGTCCAAGTGATCAAAATTTGTTCAGCATCACGAATTTTGAAGTTAAGTTACCTCAGACCTGCGAAAAATGTTTTTTTTTTCCAATTCGATAACATTTTTTTGGAAGTTGGAACCATATAGACGAATTCACATGAAAAATAATTTTCAACAACAGAGTTTTTTACCAATCAAATAGTTGATATTTCATCACCAAAGAAGTTTAATTTCAAGCAAGAAAAGAACAGATGGATTTATTTTTAAAAAAAAAACGGATTTTTAATAAAATGCCTCAATCCTTTACCAGAAAGATTAAAGTGACGAACCAAAATTACGAATTCCCAACGAAATAGTTCGTTCCTTAACCAAAAAAGATGAAAATTCTAAAGAAAAAATGGAACAGTCAAATTTTCACCTGAAAAATTGATTTAGGACAAATGAGAATTACTTCTTGAGGAAATAGTTCATTTCGAAGTCAAAAATATAAATTTTCGATAAATGAAATTCTCGATAATTTGAAATCTTCGTGAAATCACTTAAATTCTTGTGAAATATTTCTGAAATCATTCGAACCTTTGGAATTTCTATCAAATCATTTGAGTTCTTTTCGAACTTTTGTGAAGTCTCTGAAGTCTGTGAAATCATTCAAATGTTTCTTGAATATTTAAAATATTCAAGAAATATTTTCGAGCTTTATGGAACCTTCAAAATATTTGTCAAATATTAGAAACATTCGTAACATCTTCAAAATCTTTAAATCTTTTGGAACATTTGTCAAACTTGTGGAGTTTTTGTGAAAACAATTAAATCTTTCATTAGTTTCCGGATTTTCATATATTTATAAAATCTTTAAAATCCTCCGGAATATTTGCGGAATCTTTCTCAAATCTTTGTGGAAAAAATTTGGAATCTTGGAAATCTCTGTTAAATATTTCTGAAATCTTTGTGAAATCTCTGGAATCTTTGTGAAATATTTCTGATATCTTTGTGAAGTCATGGGGACCTTTCGAATTTTTGTCAAACGATCAAATGGTTCAATTTGAAAACAAGAATATAAATTTTCGACTACAATGATGAACCTTTCGACAAATTTTTGAAATCATGGACTAAAATTGAAATCTTTGTGAAATAACTTCAAATGTTCGAAATCTTTGTGAAATATTTCTGATATCTTCGTGGAGTCATTGGAACCTTCGGAATTTTTATCAAATGATCAAAGAGTCCAATTTGAAAACGAGAATATACATTTTCTGATAAATCTTTCGACAAATTTTTGAAACCATGGACTAAAATTGAAATCTTTGTGAAATAACTTCAAATGTTCGAAATCTTTGTGAAATATTTCTGATATATTTGTGAAGTCATCGGAACCTTTGAAATTTTGATTAGATGATCAAATAGTTCGATTTGAAAACAAGAATATAAATTTTCGACTACAATGATAAATCTTTCTACAAATTTTTGGAATCAGCAACTTAAATTTAAATATTTGTAAAATCTTCGAATCTTTTGAAACCTTTGTCAAATTCCTAGAGTTTTCGTGAAAATGATCCAACCTTCCCAAAGTTCGCGTATATTTATATATTTGTAAAATCAATAATATCCTCAGCAATATTTTCAGAATCCTTCTGAAATGTTTGTAAAATCATGGAAATCTTCAGAATATTTTGAAATCTTTGTGAAATTATTTAAAATCTTTTGGAACTTTTGTAACGTCTTCAAAGTCTTCGTGGAATCGCCTGAACCTTTTTGAACAAACAGTTTAATTTCAAACCAAAAGGATAAATTTTTAACTAAAATGATGAATCTTCAGACAAAATAATTTTTTTAAGTAGTGTGATTGATATTTTGATCAAGAATGAGAGATTGATATTTTTGAGATGATTGATATTTTAAGCAAGAATGAGAGTTAAATTTTAAATCGGAAAATTCTTCTGAAAATTCGTTTTTTTTTCTATAGAAAAAGGTTGGAAAAAAAGGTTGAACAATTCTTTACACATTAATTTCCGTTTGTTTTAAAATTTATCCTTTCAGTTGACGATCTATCGCTACGGTTGAAAACTTTAATATTTTGTTGGAAACTCGTTCTTTTTTTGTAGAAGATTCCCTTTCCTGCAAAAGAATGATCATTTTAGTTGAAAATTCATCTCTTTGGTTGAAAATTTGTATATTTTGTTGGAAATTTTTTCTTGTGTCCGAATTTTAAAAATTCTAGAAAAATCAATTCCTTTGCGTGATATTCAACCAGGGGCGTGCAGAAGCTAAGGCGTTTAATGAATTATTATAATATCCACAATATGTAATGATTTCGGAGATGAATAAATTTTCGACATGGAACGGAAACTTCGGAAAGGGGTTTTACTTCTAATCCTTTGAATATATTAAGATTCATTTGAATTCATTCTCAACCCTTATTAATACTTTATTCTGAATCTTGAAAGTTCGTTTGTTTTTTTGGAATTCTCTCAATTCTCCTAAAATTTATTCTGTACTCTTTCGAATTTACTTGAATTCACGTAAATTTTATTCAATTCTACTCAATTTATTGGGAGTCTCAAGTTCATTTTCAATTCAAACTCAACCCTTTTAAGCCTATAAAGAATTTTTGTGAGTTTTATGAGATATCTTCTGACTCCCATTTAAGACAATTCAATTTTGAATTTTCTTTGCAATTTATTTATGTTTACACTGGGTTCTTATTAAAATTTACTCCAAATTCTTTTGACCTCTTTGGATTAATCCTGAATTCTCTTAAATTCTTTCAATTCTACTCAACTTGATGGATTTTTTAGTTCATTCTTAATTTACCTTGAACCCTTTTGAACTCTCACTGAATTCTTGTGGATTTGATCATATTTATTTTCACTTCTATTTAACTAAATTCAAGTAATTTTCTATTTTTCAGACTTTTCTTCATTTAAATCGATTACTTCCAATTTACCCTGAATTCGTCGAAATTCATCTCAAATTTTAAGAAAAGTTATTAAATTTCCTAAAATTTTCCCAATTCCCTTCGATTTTACTGAAATCGATGAACTATTTTATTTATTTACCTGAAATTCCCTGAATTCTCGTAAATTTGGTAGAAGTCTTTGGAATTCTCTAGAATCTCTTAACTTCACCATAAACTTTTTTCAATTCGCTTGAATTCTTCAGAATTCAGTGAATATTCTACTAAATTGAATGAAGATTTATATTCTTTTTAGTTTTTTCGACCCCCAAGTCTTTC
>WSXT02198415.1:0-18990 GCA_011762715.2 Neuroterus valhalla
ACCACTCATCCATATTCCAAAGAACACAACAAAATTAGGAGATTGTAAACAGCCACTTTTCACGACAACGACACAACAAAGTTGCTTCCGAACGCCAAACCAGGTTTGGGTCAGATACCTAGAAAATTTACCTGTTACGGGAAAGAGAATAGGCAGCATTCTGATACCGTTACAGCTAAAAAAAGTTCAGCTGGGACAGCCATATCGGTTTTTCAGTGCACCAAAAACAATTGCCATTGCTTCTTTATCCAATACTTCCTATTCAATTTATTTTTTGGAATTTTTTGAACGCGAAAGCTATTGGTCTTTCCTCTCCTTTGCTGTATTTGTGAGATAAGATTGCGGATAAACTGTAATCTGAAGCGTCACAAGCAAGTACAATTTTTTGTTCTGGAACATAATTAACTAATACTCTGTATGATATCAGTTCAGTTTTTACAATTTTCGTTCTACTCAAACTTTTCTTTGCTTGCCGCATCATACAATGGTTTCAATTTTCAGGACCTATTATTCAAGAATGTAGCGTAAAAATTGAATAATCCTAGAGAAGATTCTAATCCTTTTTTTTCGGGCAAGGAGCATTCGTCATCGCTCTAATTTTAGATTCAGCTTTGTGCAAACCTTCTTTATCAATTTCAAAACCGAGCACTTCAATTTTATCCTTCATGAAAAAACATTCATTTTTGTTTACTCTCAAACCGCACTCCTGCAATCTTTTACAAACTTTATGTAAGTTTTCCAAATGCTCTCCATCTGTGTTGCTTGCAACGTAAATATTATCTATGTATGTAATTACACCATCAATGTCGTGCAGGCATTCATCTATTTTTCTTTGAACATCAGTAGGTGCAGTTGAGACACATTCAGGTAATTTAGTATATTTGAAAAGACCTTTATGTGTATTCAGTACTTATTCATTACACGTATGTTTATTCAAGTATTCAGAACTTTTTTCATCTATCGGAAATTTCATGTACGCGTGCGTTAAGTCTTCTTCTGAAAATGAATTACCCCTTGTAGCTTTGCAAAAATGTCATCAATTGTGTGCAACGAGTATTCATCTGATAATATAAATTGATTTCATGTAATTTTAAAATCGATACATATGCGAATATTTGCATTATTTTTGACGACATGGACAATCGGTGTGGTCCACTTACTCACGTCTACTTGTACTAAGTATTCTTATTTCACAAGTATATCTAATTCATTCTCGATCAAAGGCCTTAACGCATGCGCAACGTTCCTACATTTCAAAGGGATCGGGCTTGCGTCCTCCTTCAAATGAATTTTTGATTTACTTTTATTGTATTTGCCTGGAGAATCGTTAAAGAGTTCAGTATATTTTTCAGCCAACTCATTTTTCAAGTTTTGAATTTTTATTTTTTTTTATTCCTTTATTACAAATATTTTTGATTTGCATAGGCCACATTTCAAATTCTGCTAACCATTTCCTACTCATTAGCATTGGTCCTGAACCAGGCAGTACGAAACAATCCAACTGTCTGGTTAAAGTTTTGAATTTTACTGTTAAATTTTTCAATTTACCAATAGGTTGTAAGATTTTTTTATCATATGTTTTTGATTTACTCTCAGTTTTTACAAGATTAAATTCTTTGAAACACTTGTTGTACTTCAATTTGGATGATACAGTGTCGTAAGTGCCCGCATCCAATTCCATACGTACCTTTACATCAATAATCTGAACATTCTCATGCATAGGTGCACCCTTCCAATCATACCCCCTGACTCGCTCCCTTATGACAATGAATCTTTGGAATCATCTCCTGTTGACTCTTCTTGACGTTTTTCCAACTTTTGTACTTGCTTCTGCTTTTTTCTCGTCTACTTTGCTCCTACATGCTCGTTGAATGTGTCCCTTCTTTTTGCAAATGTGACATGTGTAATCTCTAAATCTGCACACTCTTGATGTATGGTTCATCTTGCCACAACAATAACAAATTATGTCATTTTTATTATTATTCTTGTTCTTCCAATTTTTTTTTCCGCTAGTTAATGCAAACACATCATCCTTCTGCACACTAGTAGTTTGCAGTGCTGTTAACAAAACTGTTGCGTTAATTGTTGCGCTGTTTTGATGTCCTTGAAATTACAGTTCAATGCTAATTTTTTCGACTTTACTGCAAACTCAGCTACTCAGCCAGCTTGATTGCACTTACAGCGTTCCATGACTTCCGATGGTTTTGGATTTAAATGTTCGTTCATGATTTTGACGATATAGTCATACGACATTGTAGCTACCTTGTCCGGTGAGACCAATTGTTTTATTAGTTTCAAAGCTTCTGTGTCCATTCTTACCAACATCTGCGCAGCCCTCTTTTAATCCTTGGAGTCGTGAGCCATAAACGATTGCTCCATTTGCTCTGTAAAGTTTTCCCAATCGTCTTTGTGCAACCTAAATTCAAGTTTGATGTTATTCGCCATCTCGATCAGTTGTTCCTTTTGATCCTGATTCCTTGAACTAGTATTATTTTCACTCAACTTTGATCCTAGTTTTACTACTGCTCTTAACATTTCACGCAATTAATCGAATTTTTCTCGTTCGTCAAATTCGATTCTCCGTTTTACCAATTCTGCTATTATTTTCTCTTTATTTAGTGTTTGGACCGGTGGATTTCTTATTGAAAAAACTTTTGACCTTGAATGTTGGTGTTCGCTGACCAATTCCTATTCGCTACTTTGGTCCACCTGTTGCCATTTAGTTTATTTGAATACACTTGCGTGACATTCGGTCTCTACAATGCGGCTCAGAACTAGAAGCGTTACAAAAATCGTGCGCTGGGGGATTTAGAATTTGTCTTTATTTATATAGAGGATATCCAAGTTGCATTATCTCCGCCTGAGGAACAGAAGAAGCATTTGCGTACGGTGCTGCAATGGCTTGAAGATAATCATCTTTGTCAAAATACGGAAAATAGCACCTTGCTCCATGAACTAGTTTTTAGGCCATCTTGTCAATTACGAAGAGGTCAGCCCTTCGCCGGACAAAGTCAAGGCGGTCTCTGAATATACCTGAACCCGTCTAACGTCGTAGAGTTGTGCAGATTTTTGGGAATAGCAAATTTCTATCTTCGAAGCTTGCCACCGGCTGTAATGACTCAGGCAGCCTTGCACGCCTAACTCCACGCCTCTTCTTAGCTCAAACCATCTATTAGTTGGTTCCCGATCATACATGCTTGTGATGCGAGCTATCGGGAAAGTCAATTCGACCGTAGGTGCCTGAAACATTACGCAAAAAGTATGCCCTCCTTTTCATGACTTGACTCATCTAAGCACTAGAGTTACGGATCGCATTATTAGTCAGCATTTCATAAGGCCTTACAAGCACAAGGGCATAGCTAAATGGTGCGAAAATTGCATCTACTGCCAACAATCCAAAATCTTCAGGCACGTCACGTCTTCACCATAGGAATTATTTGCTCCCGAAGATAGTTTTGATCGTATTCACATGGATATTATCGGCCCTCCACCTAAAAGTGAGGAAAATAAATATTGCGTCACCATGATCGATCATTGTTCTAGGTGAGAAGAAGCAGGCTCTGTTGAAGACATCACAGCTCAAACTATCGCTCGCGTATTTTTTGAAAACTGCATCACCATCTCCAGTAGTCCAATGTGAAATTGTAATTGTTTACGAATCCTGGTAGTCAATCATGAGCTACCGACGACTCTTGTAATGACCTTAGTAACCTTATGAGTATTGTTGAAAAATGTAGACGATAATATTAACTATTTTATCACACTACGACAACATTCTTGTTGGGGGTACTGTAGGGTCTCAGCACCCTTATCCTCATCTCACTTAAGTAGGAAACAACCACGCATACCCACGCCTGCTCTACTTTGACATTATGTTCCACGCGAACATAGCAACCATGTAGTCCTTGGAATTGCAGGATACGTGATTTATCCAACGTAGCTCGCGGGATGAACACGTCTTCTCGTCTCGTGCGATACGCGTCAACCAACTTGTCGTCAATCTTTTCGCAGAGTAAAAACTTTTGATTGAAATAATGTTCTATTAATGTGAACAGTAGTAGTAGTAGTAGTGAGTTTTGATTCAATGAGTGGCTTGGGGACACTAATAGGCTTGGCATGCTACATCTCAATTCATACAAAGTATAACCCTAAATGTCAAAACAATGCAGAGCCATCTGCCGCAAATCGTAAGAACTTCGCAATTAGCTCTGTGACCCGACCGAGCGTTAGGTCAGAAAGTAACTTTGTGATTTTCATACAAGCATGGGAATATAAAGACGAACTAATCTCAAACTGTTGAAGATGAGTTTTATTTGCTCACGTTGTACATAATAGAAGGGAATTTTAGGGTTGATTAGAATGCTCTGTACAAAAAAGATATACGTTTTTTCGAATACCACGTGACCACCCACTTGTGAATCGCAGAGTGACATATGTAGACCCTGGACCACCCTCAAGTAGTTCAATAGTTCCTCCAGGAGTTGGGGATTGCATAGTATCTGCTACACGAACCTGAATAATCCTATGGTTTTCGTCTATTCGGAAAGTTCGATTCGAGCGAATATATCCGGATGTGATGTCTCTTTCAGTTACCAAAAATACGTAGAAAATATTGTCCACTTGGTTCGGACAGTCTATTCCTGCCAGTCCTGCTCTAAATATCCCTCGTCCGTGGAGTATCCGTGTGGTTCCCTGAGGTACTATTCTGTTATTGAATAGACAGCTGACTGATATTGTTGCAACAAATGTTAAAATAACTATCATACCAAAAGTTCTGCGACCCATCGCCATTTATACGTTGACACGTCTTCGTTTCCAAATTCTGAAGAAGAAGTGACTGCGATAGTGGTATGATTGCAGCGCAAAATTGTCCACATAGAAGCGTCCTCGAAATTTCTGCTAATCAAAGTTCAAACAAATTTGATAAGATATAAAGTTAGAAAGAGTTGGATACTTATTATAAATGAAGCTAAGAGTATAAAAATAATTAAAATGGCATTCACAGATTATGCATGAAATACCGTGAGGAGAGTATTTAATGTCTCTGAAAAAATAGTAATTCAAACAACTACAATGTAACAACAATTTTCGTCTGTGTCAATTGCTTAACGTCCAAGAATAGAAACTCCCCCTATCTTAAAAGAGGGTAACATGGTGAAAAACATTCAACAACCATCCGTAGTAGATAATTATTCCCTTTTAAAATTCCCTTCACCCAATTTTTTGAATAGATTGAAGAAAGAACATTCCTAAAAAAATTAGACTATTCATATGATTAGGTGATTTTTTATCTATGCTCCTCACTTTAGTTTGATCTATGACTGATTTCTTCATGACAGACTTAAGAAAGAATTGAAGATTAGATACACAGCGATGTTTTCGTTTAAGACGGCTCTGCTGTTGTACAGGATTACATAAACAGAGAATCAACATCTCAAGGATGATTGGGTTCCTAACTGTGATATGAGTCAAGTTGATGTAATTTTGGGCTGAATAACATGAGTTCTATCTTACCAACTAATCAAATGTGATCAACCTAATAAATTCTTAACTGAAACGAATATATGCCGAAAGCGCGGGATTTGAATTTCCAATCAAACACAGTTTACGTAAACAGCATAAATAAGAAACAGCAATCTACAATTGCAGTCCATATACAACCTAACAATATCTGTCAATACCAAATTTTTGTTTTCTTTCTCCAGAAACCATCGCAGAGAGGAAAGAATTTACATCGCTAATGGGAAGGGAAGTTCAAATCCAAACACCCTGTACATACTCGCGTAATTATTGATATAGAAAAGTTGAATTACAAGGTCTATCGAATTTACTCTTGACGAAGCAGTACTACCTGTCAAGAATATTACAATTGAGCAAAACTTGTGTGTCAGCTGTCCATAGAATGTTAACCTGATTGATGCTCATGTAAGTTTAACGGCCTAAATACCCCACCTATATTTAGATTGATTTAGGGATACCCCTCAGTTTTTGAATCTCATAGAAATATAGTTGACTTGTGACGGGCATCGTATCAAGAGTGTCGATGTTCGAACCATCGATGTACAAGAACAGAAAACATGTTGGAAGATTTTTTCTTTTTATGCACATGAATTACTACACATTGCTAATGTTTTTTTTCCTTTTTTAATGAATGAATACATTTATGTTCATTGGAAACCTATTTTTAATATTATGCTTTAGTTAAAAACCTAAAAACACTTGAAACATATAACAGACGAATAATATTTTAAAACGCGAAGCAAACTAAATCAGTTGTGAACCTAAATATAGCTCCTACTTATGAAGAAGCAGAATACTGACCTGCTTGACGAAAACAAGAAAAGAGATCGTTTGATTGAAGAACAGGTCCTGCAAATATCCTTTTTAAGAGAGCAGACATTGGCGACATATTATACTTTCTCTAAGTGATACTACGTATCGGAAATAAGAACAATAGTTACATCTTCCCACATAACGTGAAAGATACATGGCTCAAAATTTTTATCATAAGCTACATTTTCGTCCATTATGAAATACGATTCCATTTTCAAAAAGCTGTTAAATTTTTCTGCAAGAAATCGAAAATGTTTCTTCCTTAGAGCTTATGAAAGGAATGGACCCTACAGGATCTGGGGAACTGATGTCAAGGTCCAGAAGAGTAACGACCTACCTATCAGGACAATTTTTGATTCGGATCAAGTATGATTGGCAAAATTATGACAATTAATTCAAAGCATAAGCTGATGCAATCAGTTATACAATTTTTTCTTATTTGTTTGTTTCAGTACCATTTAGAGAAAGGCGTGTTGGTGAAACAAGGATTCATGCAAAATATATTGAGTTTTGTACCAAAGCCCTCGACGTTCGTTGGATCCCTGTCAACTCTAGTTTTCACCAAGCAAGAGTTGATGAACCAGTCCATCACGGGTGAGCCTTGTCGGAACTCAGTTGATGCAGAAAAACTGCCACCGCCGGATGCTCTTAAATTGAGTGTTGTTTTTGGTACTTCTTTCCTCATCATAAAATTTATCAAATAAAAGTCATCTATCAATGATTGACAAATTTTGGAGATTGTTCTCTACCAAAAATATCACTATGAGAACACCTTCATTTACACATTGGTTCACGGCGGCCACGTCATGTCTGTGATTCATATTTTCTTTTGAAAAAATCATGAAGTTGTGAATTCGAATGGGCCAGTAATTCAATCTGCGTACGGGCTACAATGTTTTCGCAACAATGAAAGTCGGTCCATTTGTTAGCAAGATCCCTGCGCAGTTTTTCTCTGCAATCAAATCATCAATTTGTTGATCTGTTCGAAAAATAATTAATTTTTTTATTGAGGCGATACATGCACCTGAAGACCATGTTGTGGTTAGTTGAAGCACAAGACGATCTCTTATAAACTTTTACCCCCCATTCCTTAGCCCCGGTCCATGTACCCTTGTGCAGTTGATCCCAATGCGCACGCGCGTGACTGCTCTCTGAAACTATAACGAGCACGGAAAAGTAATGTTCACATCTCGAGCCCTATTTCCTATTCTCTTTCCCTTGGTCATTAGAGCATTTTATCTTAGAAAGAGTCTGGGGAAAAGTGTTCAAAATGTGACTTATCACTTTTCTGTGACTTTTGTGGATTAAACACAAGCTGTCAGTGTTTCTCATTTCATCGATTTGGGCTACGGAGTGGGGGGTAAAGGTGTATAGAAGATCATCTCTTGCTTGAGGTAACCAAAACATGGTCTCTATGTGCATATATCGCCCAAATAGAGAAATTATTTATTTCCCGAACCGATCAACAAATTGATCATTCGATTGCACAGGAACTTCGCCAAGGATTAAACCTACTTTCATTGTTGCAAAATAACTAGGAAAAATTCAAATTAATGACTTCATGATTTTTTTTACAAGACATGGATTTCATACAAGGTTGCGCACGAAAGAAACAAGTTTTCTCGTTTCGTGCGTCGCGCGTCAACCGACGCGTCTTCAATCTTTTTGTAGAGTAGAAACTCTGGATTAAGATGATGTGTTGTTAATATGAACAGTAGTGTAGTAATTATCGCTTCAATAAGTGGCTTAGGGACACTTATTGGCTTGACCAATCACATCTCAATTCATACGGAATTCAACGCTAAAGTGGTAACTCCAACGTGCTGCATCAAGATCAAAGCCATTTTCTCCTCTCAAAATTGTGAACTTTGAAAATACGAATGTAAACTGCAACATACTGAGTAAGTACCTTGGACAATACAAAACTTTTGCATTTTTATCAAGGGAAGACAAAATATCACCCTATTTTCTCGAGGAAAACCGGACTTCTGCAGGTAAATCTTTATCCAGCTCAATAAGGCAATACTTTAGGATCTTCTTTTCAGGAGTAACCTACGAAAAATTTCCAACTTGATTATATAATTCTAGGTATAAACATTCCATACATTTATGGAAAAAAATTTGCACTTCTCCGCAAAATAAGCGCATAAAAAAAAATGCTTATGACATCAAGAAAGAATTCGATCTTTGTTTTCGAGCAGTTAGTATATTAACCGATTTTTCAAGTAAGGCATGTATGCCTTTTTCGAAACCTGATGCTGTTGAACAAAAATCTTCAAATTCTGCTTCTCAACAGCAACCGGTATCCGTTGATAATTATCGTATTCTGGAAATATCATCAATCTTCGAGAAGGATCTAGTCCTTTGATTCCGACTGATTGAAGTATTCAGAAATACGCGTATTTCGAATGAGGCAACTAAAGCAGATTGCGTTATAGGTTGTTGAAATTATGATGTCCTGTCTTTGCGTCACAGGCATTCAAACCACGAATCCTTGTCCAATCAACGTTTATAAGGAATGAATAGCGAGGATTATCTCGACATTCTTGATTGCGGACGAGAGAAAACTCTGTCAGTTATTTAAAGGAGAGGTCCTTGTAGATGGCAAGCAACCTCAGAGTTTATACAGATTCGGGAATTTCAAAAGCGGAGGTTGTGACGACGCGGTAATTAAATCAATTCCTCGAGACCAGCGAACTCGTGAGCTACAGCTGAGTTAGCTGATAAAATTACCACAACTTAAAACTTTGATAGTCTTTATATTACGGGAACTCCTCCCATCATCGCAACTGCTGCACCTCGGCAATCGCGAGCGTTCCAATTCGCGTTTCAATCCTCAAGTGAAGGCTTCAAACAAGAGCAATACCTCTTATTCGAATTCCTTAAACCTTTGTGAATCTAATGCTCGTTATTGATCAAAGGCCTACAATTGCAGAAAGCCATGTTATTGGGATCAAAATAGTAGTCAAGCTGATTCGTCGGAAAACTGATAAGATCCACTCTTACCGAGGTGAGCATGTCGGGCCCAACCGTAACAAAACGCCTCACAAACAAAGATTCAAATACCGGTAGAAGATCACTTATCGACAGTGGTGCCAATATTTCTCTACCTATAGTTCCTTCCGATTGTAAGGAACAGTTTAATACTCGCTTAATTCCCGCTGATGACACTGCTATTAGTGTAGTTGGTAAAAAACTTATGACCTTCAATGTTGGTCTTCGCTGATCAATTTGATGGAATTCCGGTATTGCGACCATCGCAAAGCCCACGATGGGAGCCAATTTACTCGATCACTATAATCTGCTTATCGACATACATGAAAAAAGGTGAACAACCTCCATAAGAGTCGATTCGCTACTGAGGTCCGCCTGTTGCCAATTTTGGAATTCGCAAGCCTTCATGCAGCCCTTAGGCTAGTCTCATTCACTTGGTCGACCGAAAAGACGGAAAATGGAAAATCTGTGGCGAATATAGGCAGCTTAACACCAGAACAATCCCGATCAGTAAACGGTACCTCATCTCGATGATTCCACAGTGTACCTGTATGAAAAGAAAGTTTTCTCATCACTCAATCTCCACAAGGCATACCATCACATTCCTGTAACTTAAGAAGATATTTTGGAAAGGGGGGTTATAAAGCCATTCGGGTTATTTGAATACGCTTGCATGACATTATATCTCCACAACGCGGCTCAGACCTACAAGCGTTACATAAATCGTGCGCTTGGAGATTCCGAAACCGTCTTTGGTAATACAGACGATATCCTAGTGGCATCATCTCCGCCTGAGAAACAAAAGAAACATATGCGTATGGTGCTGCAATGGCTCAAAGATAATCATCTTCGTCAAAATACAGAAAAATGTTTCCTTGGCTCCATGCACTAGTTTTTCAAGCAATCACGAAGAGGTCAGCCCTTCGCCCGACAAAGTCAAGGCGGTCTCCGACTACCTGAACCCGCCTAACATCGTAAAGTTGTGCGGATTTTTGGGGATAGCAAATTCTATCTTCGAAACTTGCCACCGTCTGCAATGCCTCACGCAGCCTTGCATGCCTAACTTCACGGCTCCTCCCAGCTCACCCATCTATTAGTTGATTCCAGATCAAGGTATGCCATTATTTCCATGACTTGACTCATCTGAGCGTTAGAGTTACAGATCGCATTATTAGTCAGCGTTTCATGTGGCCTTACATGCACAAAGACATAGCTAGATGGTGCAAAAATTGCATCTACCGCCAACAGTCCAGAATCTAGAGGGATGTCACCTTTTCATCATAGAAATTATTCACTCTCGAAGATAGGTTTGATCGTGTTCACATGAATATTATTGACCCTTTGCCTGAGAGTAAGGGGAATAAATATTGCATCACCATGATTGATCATTTTTCTATGGGGGCAGAAGCAGGCGCAGTTGAAGACATCGCAGCTCAAACCATCGCTCGCGTGTTTTTCGAAAACTGTATTGCCTTCTCCAGTAGTCATTCAAAAGTACTGATAATGTATGAAGGTTAACAATTTGAATCACAACGTTTTGAAGCCTTGTTATCGTTGGTTGTGCGCAAGAGGATACGAACTACAGCATTTCATTCTGCCACGAATGGCTTGGTCAAGCGCTAGCATCGCTAATTATAAACGACTATCGAAAGTCATCATCAAACCTCTGTAGTTATCGACGACTCTTGTGATAACGTTAGTAACCTTATGAGTATTGTTGAAAAATGTAGACGATAATATTGGATAAAAATTATCACACTGCGATAACATTCTTGTTGGGGGTACTGTCGGGTCTCAACACTCTTATCCTCATCTCACTTAAGTAGGAAACAATCACGCATACCCACGCCTGCTCTACTTTGACATTATGTTCCACGCGAACATAGCAACCATGTAGTCCTTAGAATTGCAGGACACGTGATTTATCCAACGTAGCTCGCGGGAAAAACAAATTTTCTGGTCTCTTGTGACACGCGTCAATCGATGCGTCGTCAGTCTTTTCGCGGAGTGAAAACTCTTGAATTAAATAATGTTTTGGAATGTGGACAGTAGGGCAGTGCATTGATTCAATAAGTATCTTGGTGACACTTATAGACTTGGCGTTTTGCATCTCGAATCATACAAAATGTAACCCTTAATGTCGAAACAATGCAAAGCCATCTGCAACAAATCGTAAGAACTTCGCAATTAGCTCTGTGATCCAAACAAACGGTAGGTCGGAAAGTAACTTGTTGATTCACATACAAGCATGGGAATATAAAGACGAACTAATGTCAAACTGCTAAGAATGAGTTTTATTTGCTCACGTTGTACATGAAAGAAGGAAATTTTAGAGTTGATGAGAATGCTCTGTACAAAAACGATATACGTTTTTTCGAATGCCACGTTGCCACCTACTTGTGTATCGCAGAGTGACATATGTAGACCCTGGACCACCTCCAAGTAGTTCAATAGTTCCTCCAGGAATTGGGGATTCCATAGTATCTGCTACACGAACCTGAACAATCCTGTGGTTTTCATCTATCCGGAAAGTTTTATTGAAGCGAATATATCCGGATGTGCTTTTTCTTTCAGGTACCGAAAATTCGTAAACAAATATTGTCCACTTCGTTCGGCCAGTCTATTCCTGCCAGTCCTGCTCTAAAAATCCCTTGTCCGTAGAGTGTTCGTGTCGTACCCTGAGGTACTATTATGTTATTGAATAGACAACTGACTGATATTGTTGCAACAAATGTTATAATAACTACAATACCAAAAGTCCTGCGACCCTTCGCCATATCTACGTTGACACGTCTTTGTTTTCAAATTCTGAAGAAGAAGCGACTGCGATTGTGTTATGATTGCGGCGCGAATTTGTCCACATAAAAGCTTCCACAAAATCTTTGCTAATCAAAGTTCAAACAAATTCGATAAGATATAAAGTTAGAAAGAGTTCGATACTTATTATAAATAAAGCTAAGAGTATAAGAATAATTAAAAGATCATTTACAGATTATAGACGGAAATACCGCGAGAAGAGTATATAATGTCCCTGAAGAGATAGTAATTCAAACAATTACAATGTAACAAAAATTTTTGTCGGTTTCAATTGTTCAACGTCCAAGAATATAAACTTCCCGTACATTGAAAGAGGGTATTATGGTGGAGAACATTCAACAACCATTCGTAGTAGATAATTATTCAATTCAAAATTCCGGGTACCCAATTGTTTGAATAGATTGAGAAAAAACATTCCTGAAAGAATTAGACCATTCATATGATTGAGTGATTCTTCATCTATGCTTCTTACTTCAGTTTGATCTATGACTGATTGCTTCATGGCAGACTCTGGAAAGAATTGAAAATTGGATACCCAGCGACGTTTTTTTTTAGACAGGTTTGGCTGTTGTACAAGATCACATAAACAGAGAATCTACATCTCAAGGGTGATTAACTTCTTGAATGTGGTATGAGTCGAGTAGATGTAATTGAGGCTGAGTAACATGAATTGTATCTTATCAACTAATTAAATGTAATCAACCTAACATATTCTCAACTGAAACGAATGAATGACGAAAACACGAGATTTGAATTTCTAATCAAACCCAGTTTATGTAAACCGCATAAATAAGGAACAGCAATCGACAATTGCAATTCATATGCAACCTAACAATGTCTGTCAATAACCATTTTTCGTTTCCTTTCTCCAGAAATCATTGCAGTAAGGAATAAATTTCCATCGCTAAAGGAAAGAGAAGTTTAATCTAAACACTCTGTACATACTCCCATAACTGATGATGTAGTAGAGTTGAATTACAAGTTCTTTCAATTTTACTCCCGACGAAGTAGTGGTACCCGGCAAGAAGACTACAATTGAGAAAAACTTGTGAGTCACCAGTCACATGAAGCTGATTCAACATTATTCCATCGCTGTTCCAACGAATCTCTATCATTGCAAAAAGTTTATTAGAGATTTTCCGAACCATGATTCAACATCGCTTCTTGTTCATAAAATCTGTCAGCGATGGGTTGTATAAGCGCTAAAATACCCAACCTTTATTTAGATTGATTTAGGGATACGCCTTAGTTTTTGAATCTCAAAGAAATATAGTTGACTAATGACGAGCATCGTATGAAGAGTGTCGATGTTTGAACCATCGCTGTGCAAATAGAACATCGATTTTGAGAACAAAAATACGATGACGTTCCAATAAAAAACATCGATGTTGGAAGATTTTTTTCTTCTCTTCAGTTAAATTACTACATATTGCTCTAAGTTTTTCTATTCTTTGAATAAATGAATACATTTATGTTCATTGAAAAGCAGTAGCGAAGATAGCTTCGATTCATGGGGGGGGGGGGGGTAGAGATTGTTCAAAAGGTAGTCTGCTATTTACTGACTAACCCCAATCATGTGATACCAACTCCGATGGGGGGGGGGATATATCCCCTGCTCCCCCCCCCCCTATCTACCCCACTTCTGACGAGCTTATTTTTATAATATGCCTTAGCACAAAACTCCAGAACACTTTAAACATATGAACATATATTATTGTATAATTCCTGACCAAATATAGCTTGTACAATTTTGTTTTGAAATTCTCACGTAGGTCATCTCGATCAGATCAGATAAACATTTTCTGATTAGGAAATTAAATACAATATTCTGTGAAAGTCGTCAAGGTTGGTGCTGTGGAATTTGGGTTCGCAGATGATAAACCTAATCTTCAGGTCGAACTGATGACGATGACTAAAGTAAGAATCTGAGGATGAAATTGTAGAATTCGGTTTATATGTATAGCCAGAAAGCGTATACTTTCTGTGAGAAAATGATCAGTGAACGCCTCCGTAGCTCATATAGTCACTTTTTCGCTTTGTTTAGCAGACCGTCAACATGTTTAAACTCGGGTCAGAGTAACAACATGTTACAAATCTTGTAAATAAATATAAGAAAACCAGATTAGGTTTACGCTCTCTTGATATTGAAAGTTTTTGTTTGAATTAAAACTTTTGATCATCTTGTGCCTATGCAAGTTATCCAATACATTTGAAGACTGCAAAGCGTTTTCTTCATACATAACAATGTGTGGACTGCAGATATAGACTGCTTCGTTTGCGCATAAAAAAATACGATGTCAATTAAAAATGAAGAAACAAGTCATAAATAATAAAATGAACCAAAATATTTCAGGGTGCATTCAGTCAAACTTCTTCATCATCGGAATTTGTCTTCACGATTCATCAAATACGGATGATAATGGACAAATATTGAAAAACGATTGTTTCAGAAATTAGAATGCATGAAATTCAGATAAATAATTTAATAAACCGTTGAGTTTAAATTACTATTATGCGCCTTTCATATAGCCCCGACCAGTCTATTACTGCCACAAAGTTTGGGCACCTAAACTCAGGAACTTTTTTTTTTATTATTTATATACCTACACTATCGATCAGGGCCTGTACCTGTACATGTACTCTAATAAACATTTGTATTCTTGTTCCTTAGAGGGCTATCTAGCCCTAGGAACTTTTACGTAATAAATACAAATACAACAGTTGCTTTTGTAAATTACGCCCTTATAACTATTCTGCCTGACTTTCATGCTTTCTCTTGTCTTCGGTAGCCATAATAGGCAAAAACTTTGAGGCTATTCTAGCCGGTTTGGGAAATATTAAAAATCTGTAGAAACTATGTTGATTTTGTATGCTCAGCAACTCACTTTTTTTCTCCTACTCAATAATTTTCAACTCCTTCTGCAATATGAGCCGCGCTATTCGACACAATCAACGTGAAATTGTTGGGTTAATTCACTATTCTGTGCACACTTATCTAAATTTCCCTTTGATGTTAGCAAATGTATGAGAGACCGCAGATTTATAGACTCCTATCGCAACGCTATATCTGACCCTATGCTGCGCCGTAATTTCTGGAGAACTCGGTGCTTTGAACGTGTCAGTCTGAAGGTCATTGGTTGGAGTTATATTCTTGACAGTTTTCGAAATTTTCTTAAAATTATTATCATTAATTTTTCTGTATTTCTCATCAAGGCGATGTTTGAAAGTTTTCCTGCATGGTATGCCGCTGATACTTGATGAGCTGCTGTCATAGGAATGGTTAATTCTCGCAGAACTTCCCGAAGTTGAGTCCTTACCAGAAGTTGAGTTTCTGCAGGAAATGAAAGTTACTGTAAGAAGAACGTCAGGCTTGAAGTTGAAACCAGCGGTTCCCTTCCGTCTTGAAGTAGAATCAGGAGTCTTACTGCTACCAGAATTTCAACTTTTATCGGTAAGATTTTGCTATAATTTTTTTAATAAAGATCTCAAGAGTTTTGTGGGTGGCTTCGTTTTATTTTTAAACTCTGATATGTGTAGTGAAACATAATGTCCTTTCGATTTCAAAGTGTTCCCTGATGTCTCTATAACCTTTTCATAGTATATGCATGCGGCAGAAGTGCCATTAAGTTTTTGAAGTGCTTCCAATCAGGAGATGGCTTGGGAGATGACATCTTTAATTTGAGTCAGTTTTTCGAACTTGCATGAAAGAGTTCTACATTTTACCAAGTTTTATTCATTTTTAATGAAGCAACATAAGCGGAAAATCATAATTTCAAATTCTGAATCTCAAAACCAAAGTGTTTGTTGCTATGTTGAATTTCTCCCAATTACTACTTCTTTCTCTCCATTCGACTATTGAAATGCCCGAATGGTGACCAAAAATGTCCGGACAAGCGCAGACAAACTCTGTACGCAGGCGGAAACCATATACTTCCGCAACTAGTCAGGAAGAATTATGTTATAAGGCATACATATATATCTTTAACTTAAGCTTTGACAGTAAATACAAATAATATAAAGCAGCAAAAAATATATTATATGTTATTTAACTTGAGTCTATGGAGCATAAATTACAGCGACATACACTTACAAGGTGAAAATTCAACTTCTTTGTCTTTGAGAATATATTCAACGAGAGGTGAGAGCACTGAGAATACATTGTCTGCGCTCACCGCATTACAGTAAACCTCCAGCTCCTATTTGACCTGGGCTTATCAAAAATATTTATAATTGTGCAAAGTATTGCAAACGGGGAGATGGAATTCTAGTTTATTATCCAATGTGTAGAGAATATATAATTCTATTATTATACCATTAGGCCAAACTCTTTCACGGTGAGCGTAACTCGTTTGGTTCTAGCCTGCTGTGCTACTGGAAAACAGAGAATTGATATTGGAAGATTTGAAAGTAGAATTGAAATGGAAGATTTGGAGCTACAGATGTGTATGGGAAGAAAGCAGGGATAGGTATTGGATCACTCTCAGAATTCACTGTGTGTTTTTTGCGAACAAAATAGCACTGATTCCATTTTTAATCTCAATTTTTCAATACAAAAGCTTTGCTTAAGATACGGGATTTCAGGTGAACAGAAGCTTCAATTAAATTGTTAAGCAGAATGAGTATACGCGAGTCTACTTCGGTAACATGACACACTCGTCTTGTGCAACGTCGCTCCAGCACGGGTCGCTTCCTGGTCTCTCTAGCAAACACCCCGTACAAAGAGTTTCGCGAAGCCATTAAAATGATACACTCAGCGATATCCGTACAAGGGCCAATTAGTATCGAAAATCGTTCGTTCCAGGCTTTACACTTTTTCTTATACACAATCGCTCTCCAAACATCCCTATCCTGTCATACATCGCTTGCTTCTTTCACATCCATGCATTTTTTCATACAAGCTCTTGTGTTTCTACGGCTCTTTGTATTTCTCCTCTTGAGGGTCACTCATTACTTACTTTGTCCATTAGCGTTTTACTGCACATATTACGCAGGAATTGCATGCTGGTCGCGTTCAGGTTACTCTTGCCCTTTTCTTGACTCGTCCAGGGCTCGCTACCGTACAGGACAGTTAGTGCTATTACAGAATTATATATAGAAATTTTAGCTTTATTTGTTACATTTTTACTTTCGGTAATACCCCGTTCACTGCCGATAATCTTTCTACCCTCATTAATACGTCTAGAAATCTCTACATCTATCTTCCCGTCAGAAGTGAATAAACTTCCGAAATACACGAAATTATCAACTTGTTCTATCTCTCCTCTATTTAGGATATTATTGCAATTGTTTTCACATCCTCACCTTCAAACAAATAATTTTTGTTCTATTTACGTTAATTTTAGGACCCATGCTCTTCGTGCTGGTACCCAGTCTGATCGAAATCTTCTGCAAATCATCGGCTTATTCTGCCGTTACGATCTTGTCATCTGCAAACGAAAAGCCACAAAGTTTTACGGTCTCAAGATTAACACTTCCCTAGCCAAAGGGAGCCGTTCTCAGACATTTGGTCATGTATATATGAAACATCCAAGAATACATAACGCATCCTTGCCTACCAACCTGTCTAATGTCAAACCAATCGCTCAGATGTCTATTTACTCTCACATTTACTTTGCTAACGTTATATATTGCTTGTATTGCTTTGAGAAGCCACCCAGTCACTCCATATTCTTCCAGGACCTCCCAAAGTTGAGCTCTATTCATCTTGTCGAAGCTTTTTCCAGATCAACAAATGGGTAGTACACTTATTGTTTACTCTTAGGCTTTTTTCAATTATCTGTCCCAAGCTGAATATCTGATCCGTACATGATCTTCCTGGCATGAATCTACATTAAACGTCCCAGATCCTTTCCTTTGTTACTCCCACGACTTTATTAATAAGTATTTTGGGAAATTTTTTTTCCACAGTACTTAGATTGCTAATCGCTCTATAATTATTACAGTCGCCTAGACCACCCTTTCCCTTGTAGATTGGGACGAAAATCGCCTTTCTTCAATTACTCGGAACTTCGTTTTTCACAGCACACATATTCATAAATTCACACAGCCACACAAACAAGTTTTCACCACCGAACTTGAGCATTCCAGAGGAAATACCTCCCACACCGGCAGCCTCACCATTCTCTAGTTTTTTAATTACGGAGATAAAGTCGAAACCGATTCTTCTTCCGTCACCTACATCAAAATTGTCTAACTTATATTATCGGTGTTGGTGAGAATGTTGTTTTGCGCCGCGGCTTTACCTTCATACAGCTTCTTGAAAAAATCCTGCATACAGTCCTTCGCTTTATCCAAATCCCATACCATTTCGCGGTCAGGATTCCTAATGCCGACTACATCAGTGCTAGTATTTTGCATTTCCGTATCTTCTTCCGTTTTGATTTTATCCTTTCTTTCGCTATTATATTTGCTTTCTTCTTTTCATCCCTATAATCATTTATGACTCCATTCCTTTCCTTATCGCTAAAACCTCTTATATTCAGAATTCTTGAGTACGCTTCTTTTTTTCTCGTTGACAGCGACGCGTATTTCATCATTCCACCATGCATCACTGGACATTCTTCCTACAGTCGCAGTATTACACTCTTGCGAAGCACTCTCGAAGATTCCATTCCACAGTTTTATTCATGCACCCTCTTCATTTTTGTTGAGGGTGCATGGACTGCTGATTATATTTGGGATTAGGAAATGATTGGTTGATCACGCAAAATATGCACTTGTTGGTCAATGAATTGTATCCAGGCATGATAATTATGTTACTCTAAGTAATATATTTCTACTTGGTGGGTACCTATCACCACTACGTAGCGCGTCCCCAGGTTGCGGATAGAGGAAAGGCCCCTGAGG
>WSXT02198426.1:0-18989 GCA_011762715.2 Neuroterus valhalla
TCAAACACACTTGAAAAAGAAAAAAAAAAAAATTTGATAAATCAATCTAACGAATCGTGTAAAATAAAATGAAATAATAGAAAGAGAAAAAATCGGTCGGTGTATTTGTTATGTACTGTGTATGTCGGTGTGTGTGCGTGTTTTCGCGCACTGGCATGTGTGTGTGAGTGTGTATAAAAGAAAGAGCTTTTTCAAATTAATAAATTGATTTGGAAAGAAAGTTTAATAAAAATGTAAAAATCGTCGTTTTCGCTAAGAATCAGTACACTTTGTTGAAAAATCAGTAAATCAGTACGGGGTCAAAAAATCAGGACATGTACTGGTAAATCAGTACATCTTGTAACCCTATATATACTTGAACTTTTTTTGCTGATAATCTTAAATATATAATAGATAATAGAAAATATATAATAGAAAATAAACTATTTCCTTGAGAATGATGAAATTCGACTATTTTCAAAACAAACAATTGTTAATGATCGGAGTCTCCTAATATTCAACCAACTCCGAAAGTTTCAATAAGCGAACGACCGCGTGTTCGAGAATGGTAAAATCCCGCCAATCGTTAACTGTTTGTTTGAAATCCCGACAAAATAGTGAAGTTATAAGCACTAGAAAAAAATGTCTAATAAAGGAGCTAAAAATAATCAAGCAAAGTCCTTTTTTATGAACGAGAAAAAAAAATTCTCTTATCTTGATTTATGTTTGAATATCTGAATTTATGAGAATACTAAAATATGTTCTTTAATTAACGAAATAACTTATTGGATCTCTCACGAATTTAGCAATAGAAACCAAGTTTCCTGTTTATATATATATTGCTCAGCTCGCGTTGTAATCAAGTTCACGTGTTCCTAGGGTATAATCCCAACGGAATTATAGGATTTCAGAGGGAGGTTCATAATTCTCCGTAGAGGTTGATGAATGTAATTCGCAGAAAAGGGACCTTCATGTTCGCAAATGAAAAACAAATAGAAGGGGGAAGCCTAATTTAGGTTGATGAGCTTTTTTTAATAGAATGAAAAAAAGTATATTTGTTTTCTATCGGTATCTCAAAATTACCAATATGCATCAATTAATTGTAAGTATTGTAATAGAAATCTCTATTACAATAATTACAATTAAATTAAGCATATTTCCTTAAATATTCAATATTGCCATAAATTCCATATTTCTATAAATCCTTAAAATTCGGTAAAACTATCAAAATTTCGTTTCAACAGAAATTACGCAAGACGAGTTCAATTTATGGATACAACTTTATAGTATACATAGATTATATGTACTCGGAACAGGAATTTATTTTGTATGAATTCAATTCTGTTAAAAATAACACGCGATCAATTTTTCTAGCTGAAGTAGCTTTTTGTCCCTGCACCCACTATTAAGAAAATAAAAACTATCCGTTTGACGAGAATACCGAATATACCAATGTAAACAAGAGCTCATCTTTAAATACAGTCGTCAGAATTAATGGTCATTCACACAGAAATTGTCGAGTCACAGAGTTTAAGTGAAATTTGTAAACTTTGTTTTTCCGCATGAATTAGAAGAAAAAAAAATCTTCTTGTCCTGAAATATATTCTAAAAATCTATCAAAAAATAAGTTGAAAACTACTTCTTCAATTCTTTCAGAACAATTTGTTGAATTGCACGTACAATAAAGACTCAGGAGATAAAAAGGATCAAGCTAGCGATAAAAGAACACAGTAAACGAAATTGAAACCTAGTTTTTATGGTAAAAACTTCATTTCGGTGAAAATATTATCACGAAAGATAATTGTTTCTTTTATAATACACACGAATATATGATTGAGAAAGAGTGTGTGCATAGTCTAGATAAAAAATGTAGTCAGATTCCGTCCTGGAATGTAGCTACACAGAACCTAAAACTGTACTTGTGCATTCAATGGCGGTTGGTAGATAAACGACTGAAGCAATTGAAGCTGTTGCAAAATAATGAGACGCTATCAAAAGAAAATTGATTTTTCTAGATTCCAAGCATTCCACTTCTTTCCAGGTATCAATTTCTTCTCGTTGTATTTTATTACATTTTTTCTTTTTAGATTAGACTAGATGTTGACTCCATGTATACCCTTTTAGGGTTTTTACAAGTCTATAATTCTCCCTCCCACAGGAGATCGTCAGACATTGAACCCTTCAACTCAAATCCCTTCCCGAAATCCCCAATTACCCCAACTCTCATAATAAGCCTCCAAGTAATGTCCTTACCGTCTGCAGTCGGATTTTCATTTAAAACGCTCGCATTCGACTGAGTGGAGAAAACCGCAGCAGTAGCTTACCGACAGGCGAGTTTGGATGTGGATATTCCATAGCATCGAGTGCCCACACCCATCCTCGGCGTCGAATCTCCCACTTGACAATCGTTAAACGTAGTGAAAACACGACCAAGCGAGAATCTCATATGGCCACCCACCCGATCGCTTACCGCGCCCGTTTATGCTTGACATTCGAGATCCCGCCGAGTCGAGTACCACCACCCAGCTACTGCTGTTGGTTTTTTTTATCTAATGTTTTTTTAAATTTTTAAAGTAAAGTTTATCAATAAAAAGGTATAATAAAGGTTTAGATTACAAAAATTTCTTTGTAAAAATTTGTGAGTCATCGATCTTAGAGCCTTCCAACATTGAAATCTTTTCAATTAAAAAACGAGAAACTCTGAATCGACTCTCAATTAAAAATTTCAATATTAATATAACGCTTCTTCGTAAACTTTCCATAAAATCTGGAGCACTCCTCAGGTTTCTACGATTTCCCTACCTGCATCAAAATTCCCCCATAGAATTCTAAGATTTCCAGGTGAGCTAACACCCTCTTTATAAAACGAATATGAAACGAGTCTCTCTGGGACTTAAATTATTCACCCGTTGGATATTTCTTTGTTAACCCGAAGATCTTTCAGACGTCCAAGTTTGGAGCAAGCACAAGAAGAACTTCAGAATAGAAATCTCAGAGTGAGAAAGAAAACTAAACTAGTATTTAAGGGTCCAATTACAATTACTAAAGAAGCAATCCCATTGTCAGGAATGCCTGTAGAGGTCTAGATTAAGGCTAAAGCTAAAGAATACAAAATAAATTGAGCCTTTAGATTCTCCAGATCTCTAGAACGCGTTTTCCCAGGACGTTCGAAGATGCGAAGGGAGGGAAGAATGTAAAAAAAGGAAGCGATATCACTCTGGACTCGAAGCACTTGAAACCTTCAGAACCCGATGTGAATGCAGCTTAAATAAGGGGAACTTTATATTTAAAGTACGATAAACAAATAGTAACCCAGGAAAACCATCTTCGAATAAATTCTCTCATTGAAAAAATATTTGTATTTTATTTTATTTTTTCTTTTGCATTACTTCTACAACTGATTACAATTAAAAGTAAAATAACATTCTGCTACATTCAATACTTAGTTCATTAAATATTTTGATTTTTGTTTCGCATTTGCAGGAATATGAAATTTTGGTCTTGAAACTGGATATTTAGACTAAAAATTTTTTTTGAAATATCAACGTTATACACTTTTTAGCAAGTATAAAACGTAGGCTTCGCAAAAACTCACAAAAATAATAACTTCATTTGGGAATCCATTAATTCCTCCTTTCTGAGTACATAGAAATATTATTAAAAATCCCTTTTTTTACAAGAACTACCCATTCAAAAAAATAAGTATATCGAAACCTAAAAAATAACCAGTATCAGAAAACAATAAAGATTTATAAAGTTGTAAATTTCCACAACTATCGGTCAAAATTGAATAAAATTAAAGTCCTAAATAATAGGGATTTAAAATTAATATATTAATTTTAGATGGTAATTTTATCTATTACTGGTCCGGTTATTATTTTAGAGAAGTGAGAAAAAATATGCCGCAGCCCGGATTTGAACCGGGATATACTATACATGAGTGGGGCGTTAACCAATTACGCTTCCGGAATTACCCTGGTCGAAAAATAACATCTTTCATTCTAAATTTAAAATTAAACTGTAAATTTTCGAAATGTAGAACTGATGAAAGATTTGCAATTTTTAACTGAAGGCTTTCAAACATCAACAATTTCTATACTGAACATATAAAATGGAAAAACAAATCCCAAAAGCCTAAACTCTATCAATTTGAAATCTTGATAATAGATTACTATTCCGGGTGGCCAACTCATAAAACTTATAAAATTCCATATAAATTATCCTGATTACACCAGACCTCTCACTGATATCAAAACTTGTTCTTTGGACCGAGCTTTGGACACAAACTACTTCAAATATTCATACAAGATAATGTGATTCTGCATTTTTTTTATGGATTCATTTTAAAATAAATTTAGGACGTGTACCAAGCGGCCAAAAATTTGAACTAAACTTATTCCCAAATTGATAACTTGAATCTATTTTCCTATGCAGATATACGTTGAGAAGAAAAGGAGAAAAGTCTGTCTGGTCCAGAAAACCAAATTGACTAACTAGTTTTGAAATAATCAAGATCAAATTTAATATTGGCCATGCGATCAATTACCCTCGCAACTACCTCAACGATGGCACTGGTATTCTCAAAATAATTTATATTTGATTTTGAAACTCCTCCTAGTCATTAAGAGATCTCGAGTTTATTCATCTAAAAAAAAATCTGTAAACGAATATTATTTCTCATAATATTGATGTGTAAAAGCTATATAATTATCTGTAGAAACTTAAGGGGGGAGATACCTTTAGGAAGGGTAAAATCAGTCAATTTTGATGAATGTTTTTCAAGGTGATAAAATAACTGGATCATTAATTAATTGTAACAACTTTTTTTTAGATTGTTAAAGTTTAAAAAAACATGTGACTTTATTTTTTCTTTCACAAAGTGGCGGCCCTGCAGAATATTTCTTCAAGGGTCTGCTCCGAGGCATCGAAAACATCAAAATTTTTCCATTCATCAGAGATAAAAAAAGGTTTTTCTGTTCGATTACTGATATGTTGAAGGGAAGGATAAACCTATAAAATAATAAAAAAGTTGAAAATTAAAATTTACATCGGCTTTTCAATCGAAGGTCCAAATTTTTGACAATGTTTTTCAGCAGTTTTTACCCCCAAAAAATGATATAATAACCCCTTGAAAATTTCAGCCTAATCGGTCAATAACTTTCCGAGTTACAGCACGAGCAGTTTTTGAAGACAGTTTCGAGATAATCACGTTTAAAGATTCGTTACGGTATAACTTACCTGATTAGTGACTCGGACATTTTTGACAATATCTCTATAAATATTCAATATTCCACTTTTTCCTCTTTGAAGTATATTTTTAACATATTATACATTCGAAATATGAGTAAAAAAAACGATTTTTTGGAAATTCTAAAGGTAATAATCCGACTCAAGAACAATGTTTAAAAACTGCGAAAAAGGTTATTATGTTTCAATGATATTGCAGTTTAATTTGTCTAAAAATGTATAGCAATGTTCCTAAATTCAGAAAAAGAAAAGAAGTCAGATGAATGTTTCTCATCGAGGAGTTTAGATGAAGTTCCCCTGTGGCCTAAGCAAAGGCAGCATGGAAACGGGCAGGAACATGCGGCCAAAGCCGGCCGCTAAAGCGATATATGTACGTTATACGTACACATTCACAAATTGTAGTAGTGATCAACACCGACAGTCCATCCCAGGCCAGGAGACTGGCTTTGCCTTCATTCTTCTTGGAAGCAGATGATAGTGCCCTCGACCAGGGAGGGCTCAGGCGATCGTGCCGACTATGGACGGAAACTGCACCTATCAAAATCGCCGTTAAGCTCGCGGAAGGACACTCAGTCACAATGCAACAGCGTTCACTTGCCTCTCAGAGTCTTCAACTGCACTGTCTTAACCGCAAACCCTTTAGAGACCATTGTTTTATTCTTTTTCCGCACTGTCCGATGGGTCAACGCTCCAGGGATGAAGGTCGAACTCGGAACTCAGTAACGCACCTTCGATTCTCAACACTGTTAGAAAAATCTGTATTAATAGCTTCACATATAGGTGGTATATAAACTATATACGATCTCTGATTGTGTCTAGAAGTTATAGAAATCGGTGAGAGAAATTTAGAACGCGTTTATTTTATAAACGAGTTTAAGTTTACAAAATAGACGACAGATACGCATATGATTAATACAGATTTATCTAGAAGTGAATAGACCAATGTTAAATTAACAAACGTTTTCAAGGCTGCATTTCGGTCGATTGTGGATAGATGAACCTGGTAATGGTAGAACTCTTGATTAAATCACGATCGATTGACCTTAGGATGGTAGGTATCATCAGGTATAATCCGTGTATTGTGTGATGTGATGAAGGGAAGAGGTTTATCCATTGAAAGTCTGATCACGTTGGCCCGCACCGCATTGCCTTGGGGTTCTCTGGCTCCTGGTTGTCGGCTGCTGCGTCATGATTCATTTGAATTTTATGGAAAGGTGAGAGGAGCTAGTCTGAGTCAAACTCGCAATAAATTATCAGTGAAACACACTGTTAAATAATTTCTGAAGAGGCATGACGCGCGTTCCTCTTTGTCCTAGCAACGCGGACACGTGCTCTTATTGAAGTCACTCGCGAAATCAGAGGAAAACAACCCCTCCGGCGGTGTGATCGGCATCGCACGCACTCACTGAAAACTGGTGACTGCTATAGAGTATAGATAGACACTAGACAGACGTGTGCTGCCTTGCCAAGATGCAGCAACTCTGGTGGTTGGCTGGCTCGATTGGTTTTCTTGAGAGTTGAGAGGCACCGAGAAGAGAGTGAGAAGTCTGACTCAGTCAGTCTCGCTTGGCCTGGCAGGACTGAAGTGTCTGAAGAGGGTGAGTTTGCTCGGTCTCCCTTCATAGGAGGAAGATGGCCAAAGGTGGTTGTGCGACGTCCGGTGGGAGGGTGAACGACGCAACCTGCAGAAGAAAGACTTTGTGTTAGTATTGCTAGGTGGGTAGGGTAGTAACTGGTATATCATGTGGCGTATGAAAGATTTATCAGAAGGTGAACCTTTGGAGAATGCATTGGGGTTGCAATGTATTATAGTGTAAAGACACCTGGAGGAGTTTTGTTGCTGGGGCACGAGTTATATATAAATCATACTACTACCCCGCTTGTCGATGCTCAAGGACAAATACCGACCGAGTATGGTGGGAAGCAGGTCTTTTTTACTTTATTTTCTTGGAAGAGCTTCTTCGATAAAGAGAATAAAATATTAATTTTGTAGATTTTTATGCTGATCAGGTGAATCACCTGGGGAATTTTAATATCGTCTGTAGAAGTAAATAAACGCAAGGAAAATATTTCTGAGTAGATCTGAAGGAATATTGAGCTATGTCTTTGAATCGTCTGTTTTTTATTAAGAATTAGATTTATGTGCTGATTAATTGCATGCAATGAAGAAATAGAGGCTTCTTCTACTTGAATCTCATGAAAACATTTCTTCTTCGCGGTACATTTATGAGAAAAAAAATATTTTTAAACAGAAAGAACCCGCATAGAGAATTTCAATACCGAAAATTTAAGAAGTTTTAGACTGTGACTTTCAGCTATTCTTAGCTTTTTTGTAAACTCACAGGTTTCGGGAACCCATATATTTATTTTCGCAAAAGTTGATCTAGAGTGTAGACTGGTGTAGACAAGAAAATGTCTAATCAGCGTTTCAATAATTTTTTTAATCCAACCGCCAATAACATTTCTGTAGGAGCAAATGAACTGAGAGCTCTAGAGAGTTTTTGATTGTTTAAACAATTTTTTTAGGTGAATACGGTATTCATGGAAAAAAAATTCTGTAAAATATGTTTTAGAAACTTTGAATCAAGACAAGAATCTTCGTCCTTCACATTTCATATAGTATAATTAACGGGTTTCATGTTATAGCATTAAAAACAATTAAATTTGCACTAAAACTGACATATTTGCAGGCAGAAAACCCAGCACCCAGTGCTGTATTTACACTAGAGGCAAAAAAGGCTCCTGTCTAGGGCGGATAATTTTGAGGGGCGGCAGGGCTGCTGACAATATATATATTTTTTAATTTAAATTTTTAACGTGTAAGAATATTAAAATATATTGCTTAGAAAATTTGATATAAAATATTTAGTATTTAAAAACACAGTTTGTATTTTCGGCACTCAATTTTTCGCAGAACTCTTATAGTTTACAGTGGGAGCACTTCCAGAATATATTTTAGTATCAATGACTTGCTGTTGTCTATTGAGAGTGCGTCTTTACCATTCTTTAGTGTATACTGTATATGTATGGGACAGGTCGTCCGATGCTTTTGGGATTTTATTATAAATTAATTATAATTGATAATTAAGATTTGATTGGGTGACCGTACGTATTATTAAAATATTTTTCTTTTTTAAAAACTGAAAAAATAAAAATCACACATGATTGGCAGTTCTTCATAAGTTATAATTGTTTTCAACGATGTATCGAAAAAAAAGCAAAAGGAATTGTGGAACATCTTGAGAAGCACATCGCAAAGCTTTCAAAATTAGATTCTTTTGTCTTAAAGCTGAAACCAAATCTGACAGAAAAATTAAATGACCATGGCGATTTTAAGTTAGAAGAGCCAAGAAGTAAGTTGATAATGCAAAGAGATCTTTTCCCTTGTTTCCAATCCTGTATTTACTTTTTCTGTCTTTTTGCTTATAATTATAAACTGTTTTTGCTTTAGATATTCAAAATTTTGTAGTTGTTTTAAATTCTAACCTCAAATAATTGAACTATATATGGGACAACTTCGTTACTTTAGAGAAATGTATAAATTTCATTATGAGAAAATATTGCTTGATAAATATGTATGAAAATATTTTTATTTAAATATCAACTACCTTTTTTTCTATCAGGAGGATGCGGGAAAAAAATTTGAAGGAGGGCGCGACTTTTTCAGTTGCCTAGGGCGGCATTCAGGGTAAATCCGGCACTGCCAGCACCTATTCTAGCGGGAAATGTTGAAAAAAATCACTGTTTTTCAAGACGCGTACTCTACAGAGGAAAAAGACATTTTCCGATCGATTTTTTAAAACTTTTGTTGTTCATACTTCTGTATGAACAGAATCTCTTGTTTGTCTGGCCAATTTCTTACTCTCCGTGGAATACGTGCATAGAAAATAAATTTGGATCTTTTTCGAAATTATTCGACCCCATAAATTCTGAGATATCTGCCTGAAAATATGTCAGTTTTGATGCAAATCAAATCGTTTATAACGCTATACCTTGAAAACGGTTAATTTTACCAAAAAAGTGTTGGAATCGAAGAGTGCGATCTGGATTCAAACTTTCCGAATTTATTTTACAGAATGTTTCTTCCATAGGTACTGTCTTTGTTTGAAAAAACTTCTTCAAACAAATAACCACCAATTTAAAAAAAAAATTGATCTGTATATTCATAATAAGGGGGACTCTCTCAATACTATGAGCTAAAGTTACTTCTGGACATCTCTGAAGATACAGAAGTTTTTGTGTCAGCTGGAATATTTATGTACAGATGATTAGCTTTGAATTTTTGAATACTTCTATAGAACAAAAGATTTTTTGAACTAAACTGAAAATAATTTTTTTTCTATCTCTAGAATTTGATTATCGGTTGGAGTATTCGATAGATACTTTTCTACAAGTTGCCGATTTCTAATTTTCCATTCTGGAATTGCAATGCATATTTGCATTCCTTCCTTGTACGCGAACATGTATTCAAAGAGGTACATAAGTCATAATTTTTTGAAATTAATCTAAGATTGGAAGTTTTAGCTGTTTTAGATTATGGAAAAAATTGAGGACCCCTTAATATCTATATTTTGGAAATTCAAAAATTTGGTTGCTCCGATAGAAATTGTTGGGCCAAACTTGCAGAAATTCTGGAAACTTCTACTGTTTTTTGTCCTTTAATTTTCGTGAATATAAATATTCCTTTATATGATCTTAACTCACACGTTTTCTAGAAATTTCAACTTTTTGTAAAATAGAAGCACGAAGTGATGAAAATTAAACTACAGAATTTACAAAAGTTAGTTACAAAATTATTTCCTTACTCTTACATCATATTCTGTTTGAAATGGAGAAACTTTGCTAAAACAATAGTGGAACTTCATACGAATAACAAATGGTCAATAAATTCGGGTAATTATTTGTTACTTCAATGAACAAAAGATTTGATATTTTTCGTTTGGGAAATGGAAACAAAGTCAAATAAAGTGGCAACAAAGTATCATAATTGTTACATCATTTTTTAATTTCTAAACTTTTGAACATATTTGCAGATTTTATTAGCAGGATCCAAATTGAAATATTTTTTATGAATTAATTATGCTAGCATAACTTTTATGTAGGCACAACAATATGGATTTTAATTGTTAAAAATTCATTTTGTTGGAATTTTTCTTAATTAGTATATATAATGAAACCATATTACATAGATACACTCCAGAAATTAATTTCAAAACCAAAACAAATATATGTATTATCTTCGAATTCAGCTACCAAAACTAAAAATAATCCTGAAATTGTGCATCAATATTATATTCAATGATAATTGAAATAATAATAATAATAATAATAATAGGAACAGTGACAAAGCGCTTTTCAAATTGTGCGCCAGACGAGAAATAGTCCCATCAGATGGCACCAGTTCTCAGGAATTCTCTGGCGATGAAGATGAAGATAAACGAATTTTGAAAAAAAAAATCATATTTTGTGCAATGGATTATGAAACTGATTTACAATGTCTCTCAAAATTTAATTTTTGCATTCTAATTTGGAACTATTTCCAAGCATTAGCTTCTAATTCATAGAATTACCGACCAAGGCTTGTGAACACAGATTATCCTTTTCTGAAGATATGCCATCTGGTTTATACAGGGACGCATGTATGAAATGCAACATACTGAAAGTTATAATGAGTTTCCAAAAATAGAAAAGCATTAATGTCAAGACTTTAAAATTCTTTAATGTGGGTTGTTGCAAAGATACAAGTTTTGAAAATTTTTCACTCTGAAAATGGAACTTCAAACATCTTTCCAAATATGATTCAAATTATTTTTTGCGTCAATTGATTCATTGGCTGTGCACCAATAATAGAACAATTTTCTTTATTAATAATATATCTTGGTGATAAAATGCCGCATGAGAACAACACTAATGTAAAGTGTGCCACTCAATGTAAAATAATTTTATTGATCATTTAATTAATGTTTATAATAAATATTTTGGTTCAGGTTGTCGACTATTACTAAATAAATATTAGACATAATTATTCACCCAAATAAGTCTTGAAAATTGCTTCTAGTCGTTTCGAAAAATAGGCAGTTAATTTTAGGATTAGACACTTTGTTATACTTGAAGACATATTTTGCATGGGGGTGGCCCACTATGGATCGGTGGCTCGCTATCGGGATCTTCATACACTATGCTACATTCAGTTATCTTAGAATTATAAATCATGTAAGAATCAGTTTGAATTCCCTATAAAAGCTAAAATTAAAATATCATAAAAATGATATTGAAGTTGTATCCCTGAATTTTTAAATCTAGATACCATGACGTCATTTCTCGTCAGTTCTTGAATGAACCAATCTACCCTGTATTTCACAATCCTTGTTCTGAGCTGTTTTGAATGGACCACTGCGCCACATGCCAAAGTTGAAGCAGAGAAGAGCTCTGGTTAAAGCCGGCATTCGAATAGCTTTTCGGTTCAGATTGAATCACTTGGATAGATAATTTATTCTTTATGTTAGTTCATGCGGCAGTGGGGACAGGAGATAATATCTGTAAAGGTTTTGAAAAAAATGAATCAAGTGGTGACATCTTGGCCCCATTTGTGGTGGTTTTATGAACCAAGTTAGAAGTTACATTGGAATGAGGTTAAAGCAGGTGAAAGGTGAAGACAGTAAGACACGCAGTCGCATTCCGCTGGCGGTACCGTTGACGTTGACATCGGACACACTCCGTGCAATAACCCTTAGAACGCATGAGCAGTGGGAACAAAATTCAAAAATGTATACCGTTACTTGCATCGCACCTGTAAACATAGCTGTTGTCAAATACTGTAAGTAAATTTTTAATATAAATACTTTATCGAAAATATTTTTCTTGAGAATTTTCTCTTCCAAAAATGTTTTTAAAAAACATTACAGAAATTGGAATAGTTTCGATAGGATATTAGGATCATTGCAAAATAAGAACTTGTATATTTATAGAATTCCATAGGTATATCAACAATAATTTTGTTGTAAAGATCATAATGATGAGTATTGAAATATGAAATATTTATTTTCTTGGACTTTAAATTTCTATGCAGACATAGTGGAATGTCATTCATGAGTATTCTTATCGCGTTTCTTATTTAAATTAGGATACTTCGAGATTGAACTTTGATTATAATATACGTAACTAAAAATGTAAGGGAATTCAATAGTCTTATAGAATAATTTTCAAAGCCTCAATTTCAACTTTTCAACAGGGGGTAAACGTGATGAGAATTTAATTTTGCCGATCAACGATTCGATAAGTGCAACTCTAGACACTGAACAGGTAACCTAAATTCTGAATTAGATGAAATATTACCTACACTCAAATACAAATCATGAATATATTTTTAAATACAATTTCATGATATCTAGTCAAATGAGTTTTCTCTATACTTTTGCAGCTATGTGCAAAGACGACTATAATGGCAAGTCCGGACTTCAAGAGGGATCAAATCTGGTTAAATGGGAAGTGAGTCACAAAAATAAAAATTGAGATAATATTTGATATGAATAAAAAATTAGAAAAATAAAATAAAAAATGAATGTTTCCATGTTTTTAGGGAGGAATGTATCAACAAGAGACTTCAAAATTGCTTGCTAGAAAGTAAGTAATAACAAGAATGTTTCAAATTTATTTCTGATTATTTTTAATAATATTTTTGAATAATAAGAAATTTTTGATGCCAGTGTATTTTTTATTTAGTGAAAAAAAGAGCTCAAGTGGGAAATGAAGTTTTGCAGTGGAAGTTGCACATTTGTTCAGAGAACAATTTCCCAACAGCTGCCGGGTTGGCTTCAAGTGCTGCTGGTTATGCCTGCTTCGCAGCTGCTCTCGCTAAATTATATAAAGTCGAGGTATTTAAATACAGTTTAATTTTTTGAATAATAGGCTTTTATCTTCACAACGGGGAAGTCAACTCTAATATAAAAAGTTAAAGAATTACATACTTTGAGAAGCTATAAGATAAGCCTGCCGCCAGCCACACTATTAATGTTCAAATGAGGGGTGAAAGTGGCTCTAACTTTTTCTTTCCAAAAGTAGATAAGAAGCAGACAAAAGGTGGCGAAAGGTGACTGTGAGTTATAGACTGTCAGGGACTCTAGAGGGTAACTTGGGATAAAAATGTTGAGGGAGGTCCCCTGATTACGAATATCCAGGGTACATTATAAAAAAGTCGGTATTTCATTGTTTAACCAAGTATGTTATTAATGAAAAAAAATTTTTTTCGAAGGTTTGAACGGAAATATGACTTTTTTCCGTGTACTTTTTTTCACAATTAATTTTTTCAAGTTACAGCGTTATGAACAAGGACATTTCATAGAATGTAAATATTTTTAGATTGATCTTTCAGCACCTACTGGATCGTAAAATTTTGAGAATATGCAAATTGCTTTTCAGGACACGTACTTTACAGAAGAAAAAGAAATTTTGATATAATGAAAAAGAGTAAAAAATTCCAATCGTTTGCTTTAAAACGCCAATATAATTTTAAATTGTTTTGCTCATCAGTTCGATACTAATATTATTCTTCTATTTTTGAAGTTTGGAATCGCTTCAGAATCTGATTCAATATTTATGTTGCAACGTTTTCACTTCCCGAAAGTTGAAGTACAAGTTCACATAAACATGTAGAATCTCTCAAGATTCTTCAATTATTCCTTTGATGAAATCATGCGATTTTCAGCTTTCAATTTTTCAACTACTGGATATCTAACACATCATTCTGAATCATTCATAATCGCTTTTAATTAGATTTTTCATATTCAATATCTGACCGTATTTATAATTGAATGCCTAGCTTCTAAACGCTCCATGAAGTAATGACAATTCTAAGTGTGGAATCTAGAGAAGTTGAAAAAAGGAAGAAGAAAAATGAAAAGATTTTAATTTACACCTTGAAAAAAAAAATTGTGAAACCTTACTGGCTGGCAGGGTTGTATAATAGTGATCTCAACAATCATTAAAGTATCAAATGAATATTTTTATTTAAGGGCGATATTAGTGCGGTTGCACGAGCGGGTTCTGGATCTGCATGCCGCAGTACAATGGGAGGATTTGTAAGGTGGTATATGGGTTATGATCCAAAAGGATCAGATAGCATAGCAAAACAAATTGTGCCAGCTTCTTTCTGGCCAGAAATGAGAATCCTTGTTCTAGTCGTGAGTAGAATTTCACAACATCTTTATACAGAACTACACTGATACTGCGAAGATTGACCGGTTTCGGGCGTTGCTCCAACGGGGAAAATCTTCCCAAGAGCAGTGCATAATTTACAGAAATCAATTTTCTTAATAAGTCAATCTTTTTTCATTCAAAATTTGTATAAATAGGTGAATGATGCAAGGAAAAAAGTACCTAGCGCCATAGGGATGAAAAGGAGTGTCGAAACTTCAGAATTTTTGAAATTCAGAGCTGAACATATCGTTCCAAAAGTCGCAAATCAAATGGAGAAAGCTATTCTGGAAAAAGATTTCGAGAAGTTTGCTGAACTAACTATGAAAGATTCGAATCAATTCCATGCAGTTTGCAGAGATACATATCCACCCTGTGTATATATGAACGATATTTCTCAACATGCAGTGCAATTAGTTCATGAATACAATTCTGCTCTGAATGATACTAAAGTATATTTTTTCTTCCGTTTTTTCTATGAAAAAATAATAAATGGAAACTGAAACAGATTTGAACCCAAAGGTTGAGAAATAATTTTCTTTTCAATTTCAGGTAGCTTACACTTTTGATGCTGGTCCTAATCCAACTCTCTATCTCCTCGAAAAAGATGTACCTGAATTCTGTGCAGTTCTTGATCATTTTTTCCCACCTCCGACTGATGCAATAATCGAATACAAGAAAGGGATACCTGTCCTACCAGTAAAACTTTCACAAGTAAGTTTTATATTCTTGTAATAAATTGCATTTTTTTAAATAGTTCAATAATAAAATATTATATAAATATTTGAGTGCAGGACCTGCTGAAGAAGATCAATATTGAACAACAATTGCCTGGGACATTTAAATACACAATTCATACACGTGTTGGAGAGGGGCCTAAACTTTTAAAGGACGAAAAAGATCATCTTCTGAATAATCGAGGTCTACCAGTAACGGATACGAAGTCAGAATAAGAGCCTATATTAGACCTTTAATTAGGAAAATTGAAGAGAAACTGATTTTTATATACAGTCAGGGACAACGGTGATATTAGGACTATTTATTAACCAACTTCGAAGAACTAATAAGAAGAAAAATTAATGATGGAAACTGAAGCTTGGGAAATAAGTGTCATCTCTAGTTGATAATTCAAATGTATTTTGTTATGCATTTCTGCAGTATATTAGTAAAAATCTTGGTGTAACAACAGTACGAATTTATTAAAAGAAATATTTTTTTTATGTGACACTGCAACAATTATTGTTTGAAATTTATGTTACTGTGACTGAAATTTGATAAATTGACATAAAAAGGATAACTGAAGTTATCAATCTGTTCTTACAATTTCCGATTTTTTAATGTTATAAATTCAATATAATGGAAGAAGGGAACCTTTCAATATGTATAATTTCTCGATTGAAAAATCATTCTCAAACGACTAGAATTCTAATACATAGACACGCCAGTTTTATACGAAGTGACTTTAATTTTCACAATACATAAAATTATAAATCTAATCACCGATAAAGCGAATCAAGCCCACATATCAAAAAGTGAGTTGTTTTTCTTGCAATTTTTCTATAGCAACTTTCAGTCTCCAAAACTTGGAAAAAATATGGAAAACCATACAGTACAATGATTACACATGAAAATATAATTAATAATAATTCGGAATTATAGCATGAAACGCAAAAACATTACTCAATAAGAGTGCGTCCACGAACTACTACGTGAGTGCGGCACTTCCACGCTGACAAGAAAAGATAAACTAACCGAATGAAAAGTTTTCTTTTCATGTTCTAAAGACACCAGGATTGTGTCTTCAGAATATGAAAATCCCAAGGATGATATTCCCAAGGAATATTGAAAAATAAATTTATTCGAAATTGATATGCAAGAAAGGTAATAATAATAGATACTGTTTTTTTAAAATAATATATATATATATATATATATATTTTTTATTCAAAAATTATAACAGATACAATTGCGTAAAATATTGAAAATATTTGAATCCTCAACAAAAACAGAACAGTTTTCTACCTAAAATCATCTCAAGTATATTACAAAAAATAATAATAATCACATTAAATAAATGATTAACCTTCATTAAAAGTATTTTTCTCATTCCTGCTGCACTTACTATCAGCTTTTTTTAGAGTTGGGACAGTGCCTCAATACATCCAAGGTCGCGAAAATAAAGTTTTGAAGCACTTTTTTTGAAAGTGACGACTACAAATTCGAAAATCAAGACATGCGTTTTCATCTCTCCCAGCAAATTGGATCCATCGCGTACGACTGCAAAATACTAGTATTTATTTACATCTTCAAATTCTCCCGACAGGCTCAAGTCCTAAATCGTAGCAAAAAAAGGAACTTAAAAACACACAAAACAAGAATATCATGATCGTAAATTATTCTTAAAATATATTCTTTTTTCCCAACAATTTTTCGTAGGTCAAGTGAGGTTATAAGGACGCTTTCCGCAAATGCAGTTATTACAATTATTATTCGGCTTACATTTTACGGTTCGCTGGTAATCGAAAGAAGGAACAACGTTTAGTTGAAATTGAATGATTTTCACAACCACTTATACAACAATAATGTGGCATTTTTAACGAAAAACACTTGATGACACATGTAAACAAAACATTGCTACGTCACTAAAGGTATATTAGAAAGTAAACATCACGTTGAAATACCCGAGTCTGCTTTTCACCCAAGGCGACAGAATGCGCTGATGTCGCATGTATGGTCACCTTCTGGCAAAGATAATATCTTTGCTTCTGGTCTGCTTCTGGTCACCTTTCACAAAGATATCCTGCCATCTCTCTTTAATACCAAAGATATTTGTTAATACTCTCTGTTTTTGTCGTCTGCAAGGTCTGCAACTCACGCAACACGTGGACGAGGAAATTTTCATAATGGCGCCTGTTTATACGATTGTGGTGATCTCTGATCAAGCCGTCAGAATAAAATATCCATGATTAACATCTAAAATTCGACTGACATAAAAAAGCACTCGGTTTCAAAGTATCACTGCAGTGAGTGGGATATAAAATATTCCATTGTTGCTTGCGAGCACTGTTGAGCATCGTGAGCTTTTTTTGCTAGTTTCAATTTTAGGAATCAAATTTCTGAATAGTATAATGAGTGCGTCTCGAGGAACTGAATTGATCAAAACAATATTGGATAGAATAAAGACTTCAAACAATTCTGGAAGATGTTTAAAAGACGTGAGTAGTTATTTCATATTACCATTGGCAGTAATTTTTTAATCGTGTTCTGTAGGTATACTGCATGTAGTCGTTTTTGTTCCCTGGTATAAAAAAGATCAGGATAATTGAAAAGTCATCGGAAGTTCTGACGATTCTGCCTATTTCTGACATAATGTTACTTTACGTTATGATCAGGTATCTAGAGATACCTGATTTTCACGGACTGATTATAATTAGGCCGTGAAAATTTTTATACAATTGTTTTTAGTTAACTAAATCCCTAAGTTTCAGATCGCTCATTCAAAAATTTTCAAAATTTTATTCTTAAAATATCATCCAGAATATCTGATTCAGGATATAGTCCATCTTGTTGATGAAGCCGTGAAAGTCACAAAATTTTGTAATCTCAATCTGACATGAAAACCGTATCTTATAATACCGGTTTCATATCGCTAAAGTAATAACATTGTCATTGTGGCTTACGACATTATATAACTAGCTGCATGATATCGACTATCTAGTTGCATAGGTCATAAGCCACAAAATTTAGGAACCTCAATATTGGACCTGTATTTTTTTGATATTGTGCAAAGGTTCAGACCTTTTGAATTCATTAGAAAGAATTCCTTCACTCATGAGTCACGTTTTGTTGTTCGTAATTTTCATTATTGAATATTGTGGTTAATAGACAGAATAAATCGGAAGGCAGGTCATTGAAATAATTTAAAGTTATAGACTATTGTATGTAAATATAAAATTATATGTTTGTGCAAAATGCATGAGGTCAATGTTCACAAGCATACAAAATTTACTTTATTAGAAAGATTTATGTCAGTCATTGAATAATCTTGCATTAGTTGTATTAAACACGGAATTCTAGTTTGAATGAGGTATCATTTTTTCATCAGGTCTCGAATTTTTAACCAACTACCAGGAATAGTAATTGAATTCGTCCACAAAAAAATGTTTGTGAATTATTCCTATAATTTACGCTGGAATTTAATGATACGAATATATTTTCTTATTTACGGCTACATTTATTGTTGAATAATGAAAATATTTTTTTTAGATTAAGCTAGTCTCTGCCGGCGATGGAAACTGCAAAGCAGAATTCACAGTCCAGGAGGAACATTTAAATGCAGGAGGATCGTTACATGGAGGATTTACATCCACTTTGATTGATTGCATTTCCTCTTACGCTGTAATGACTCAAGGGAATGGAGTACCAGGTGTTTCGGTAGATTTACATGTTTCGTAAGTTCCTTAGATATAACAAATGACAAAATAATTTTAATATTTTATTATTATTATTATTATTTATCAGCATTTGGAACTCGAAAGTTCATTGCCTCATCTACCCGAGACCGCCACGCG